>JZKD02S1253582.1:9494-51600 GCA_000966675.3 Picea glauca
TACCATACAAAAGAATGGAACCCTTTCTCCTCCTAGTGGCTTAGTATTTAACATAGCTTGATAGTCATCTAGGGTTAGGGTTTTGAATTCCTCAACTCTCAATTAGTGATCAGGTTTGGACCTTCTAGAATATTAAATCCACATGTGGTTAACCCCACATGTTTGAATAATGGGGGATGATGTGGCATCCACTCATACCATGGTGATCAACAAGGTAAGTCAACTTGCAGGAAACATAACTTTCACATACGAGCTCCGAGTGAGGCGATATTTACACCATTGGAAAGGTATTGGAGTGTAGAACACTGTCAATGGTGTGCGCATAAGTATTGAACACTGCAACCACAAAAAATGATGTTTAATGCCCCAAAATGGCTCCGAAAGGTTCAAGATCCCAATTTTCCAAATTGGAACCTGCCACTAAAATGGCTCAACAAGTCAATTCCTCCAATTTTTTCCACCCAGAAAGTACCAAGATAGATGAAAAATTGTATGATAATCCAATATGGATCATACCTCCCCATTTAGGGAGGATTTTGGTCCCCAAAAGATTTACTGAATGAGGTGAGGAATTTTTTCCTCTACCTTCTCCCTAAAGAACCATTTTGCTTTTATTGGAAGTTGTCCTTTCAACACAATCTGCCAAAGGTCATGCTTCCCTTGTCTTGTATTTCTGGACTTCCTCTACAAAACTGTGTCTTCTTCCAACTTTTCTTGAGTGTCTGATGCTAATTCCTATATGGTGGGTATGACCTCCTTCGCCTCCTAATCTAGCATGGAAGGCTCACATAGTTTCAAATTATCCACATTCATTATTGAGTAAATGCGCATGTATGGGGGTGGAATGAGTCTGTAGGTGTTATCTCCCACCTTCTCCAATACCTCAAAAGTGCCATACTGCAAAGCCTTGATCTTCTTACCAGAACCCTACATAGTCTTTCCTTGTTCAATTGTAACCAAACTTTGTCTCCCACTTTAAATGTCTTCTCAGTTTTGTGTTTATCATGTTTGGCCTTATACTTTTCCTATGACTTCTTCATTGTCTTTGGTACTTGAAAATGGATATGTCTAATATTTTCAACAAATTTCTCCTTTCTCAAAGATTCTCCTGTTATGCCTTCCCTCACTCCTCCTTTATGTCCATAAACAACATCCAAGGGTGAAGGCGGAAAATACCCAAAGAAATTTTCAAAAGGGGACTTACCAATAAAAGTGTGGACTGCTCTATTATAAGAGTGATAAATATAGATCATATTTTCATCCCAGGTCTTTGGGTGCTTTTGATTGTAATGCCTCAAAAGTTGCACCAAAGTCCCGTCGACTACTTATGTATGCCCATATCTATATGGATCGAATGTTGTAGATGTCTTCAACTCAGTGTCCATCTTCTACCAAAGTGTATTCCAAAAGTCACTAAGAAATCCGGTATCCCTATCTGAAATGATGCTCCTTGGTATCCCAAAGTGCACCTGGATGTGTTCAAAGAACATGTTTGTTGCTTCTTGTCCTATGATGGCCTTTTTACAAGGCATACAAATGCACATATTGTTGAACCTATCAACTACCACAAAAAGATAGTCATGTCCCTTCCTGGTTACTAGACACTTACTGGAAAACCACCCACAAAATCCATGGGGGATGGTATATACCTTGCTTCCTATTACAGGGCTTGTTGGTACAACAAAGTATGCATCCTCTAATATACTGAGATACATATTTTTTCATTCTGGACCAATACACATACCTTTGTAAGTTAGAAACCATCTTTCCAACACCAAAATGTCTTGCAACCTTGGAGGCGTGAGCCTCTTTGATAAGATGCAATATTTCAACTTTAGGAACACAGAGTTTGTCTAGCTTTTAGAGCAACCCATTCCGAAGATGATAGTTAGCCTTATTGTCACTTTATTCTACTTGAATTTGGCCCTGTAGCTGCTGAAATACCTCTTTAAAGTCCTCATATTATGTGTGTGCCTCTTTGTATGCATCATGGGTAAAAGGATCCATGTGCATAAGAGTTCCCAAATCTATAATCGTGGATGTGGGTGGGCTTGAAATCATGTTCACCAACTTATTAGTGCTTCCCTTTTTATACTTGATGACAATATGCAATTGTTTCAAAAACCCCATCCACTTGTAATGTGTGGTTTTTTGTAGCTTACTTTGGGCCTGAAAATACTATGTAGTGTCCCCAACTAGGATGAATAGAAATATTATGTTTGCTATCCCAAAATATTGTTTCTCTTTATGTGGTTTTGTCAAACACTTTGTATTAAAGTTGTTGGAACAGTTTGTTTATATCTCAAGGTTATGAATATTGTCAAACATGATACATGAAACCATTACACAAAGAATAGAGAAGATAACCATGGCATATTATTATGGTGTGGAAACCCAAATCATAACAAATACAAAGATCCTTATTGCTTGTAACAACAACTGCAAAACCCTCATAAACACACAAATCTATTGGATGCAAAGTAATTGAAATATCTACTAACAAGAACAACAATAAACCTAGTAATGATGCCCAAAATCTCCTCCAAATATGTCTTCCCTAGATTGTCTAGCCTTTGCTAGTGCAGTATCAATATGCTCCAAGAAACACCTACCATCGCGATATGGTCGCCTGTACTTCAACAAACTTGTAACCCCAATTTGCAGAGATCCTCATTGGACGAGGTTGTGCAACACGTCGGGCCTCCTGGGACACCGTGTATTCAACCCGTGGGAGTGATCCATGTCAAGATTTTCCCAAAACCCTCTTGGTCACTGCAAACTTGGCGATCGGTCTCCTCCAGAAAGATCCGTCAACTCCCTGCGTATGCCAATATTCTCCCAAACTGGAAGAACAATCTGAGACTCCAATGAAGACCTTGTATGGATCCTCCTCCTTGTTTATCTAGGGTGGATATTGCACCATTGAAACCAAACTGTAATGGTGGAAGGGTTTTACTAAACCCTAATGAAACAATGGCTCCAAGAGCACTCCAAAATGAGAGATCAAATCAAAATGCCAAAGAGAATGATTACCCCTCTATTTATCCTTCCTTCGGGCCTTCTATATATTTCCCCTTTTTTACCAAATCAAACCCTCACTTTATTTTCCCTCCAATTTCATTTAAATATAATTATTTATTGTTATTTAATGTCACTTTAGGATTTTTCATTATTTTAACCTAGTGACACCAAATAAACCTCTTTGACTCCCTTGTCCTTGCTGACTATAGCCTACAGGATTCGTATAGGCTATTAAGTCATCCTCCATCATGCTTAATTGGAAGGGGACATTAGAGTCCTCCCTTCCCAAGATTCTTTGTCCTCAAGTAAATCCAGATCAAGGTGTTGTAAGATATTATCTCCTTCCCAAGCAGTGTATTCTATGGGCAATCCTCTCCATAAAACCAAGTACTCTCGAATGAATCTTCTTCTCAACCTTCGCTCCTTGACATCAACAATCCTATCGAGAGATAGAACCAACTTCCATTCCTCATCTAGTGGAGGAAGATATGTTGATGCGGTGACATGTTGTCCTAATTCCTTCTTGAGGCAAGATACATTGAAGGTGTTGTGGATCCTGCTACCCTCTGGTAGCTCCAAATCGTATGCTACCTCTCCAAATATCTTGATCACTTTGTAGGGTCCATAAAAGCAAGGCTTCAACTTCTCTGCACCACTATTCTTCAACGACAACTGTTTGTAAGGCTGCAACCTGAGAAACACTAGGTCCCCAACCTCAAGTTGTGTTCCACCCTATGCCTATATCCATACATATTCTGTTGATTTTAAGCAGCCTGCAAATTCTCCTTCAGGACTCTCAATATGTCTTGGTTTTCCTACAACCAATATTTGGCCTTGGGATCTCTTTTCTCCCAAAATGCTAGATCCAAAAAGGATGGGGCATCATAGCCATACAATGCTTTGAATGGGCTCATCCCGATGGAAATGTGATGAGTTGTATTGTAACAATTCTCCTCGAGATGCAACCACTCTATCCATGCTTGTTGCTACCTTGAAACATAGTTCCTCAAGTACCCCTCAATCCATTTGTTTACTATCTCGGTTTTCTTGTCTGTCTGGTTGTGGTATCTAGTACTAGGTATCAACTCTGTTCCATAAAACCTGAGCAACTCCTACCAAAATGTGCTGAGAAACCTGCTATCCCGATTACTGAATATGTTCCTCAAAAGACCATGAAGTCTAAACACCTCTCTAAAGAATAGATATGCTACCTGAGATGTGTTTTACTCTAATGGAATGTAAATGAAGTCTGCATATTTAGTCAATATGTCCACTACCACGTAAATACAGTCCTTGCCATGTACCTTGGCAACCTTGTAATGAATTCCATGGAAATGTTATCCCACTTTTTCTCTGGAATCGACAATGGTTGGAGTAGTCCCATAGGGTGTGTAAATAATGACTTGTTCTACTGGAAAGTCATGCAATCCCTCACATGATGAAGTACATCCTCTTTGATACCTTTCCAATAGAATCTCTCCCTCACTTGCCTATAGGTCTTCAGATATCCCTGGTGCCCTGCCAATGGTGCATCATGTATTGCCCTCAAAATATTATCCTTGAGTTTGGAATCAAGGACAGGATAGATCATGCATTTTTAGTATGTGATGCCATCCACTACCTTGAACCTGCCATCCTAAATACTGCCCTCCATCAAATCACATGGAAATGTATTGTTGAAGTATTCCACCAAAAGAATATACTTCTAGTCTATTGAGATCTCTATCATGGAGAAGGTTGTAGGTCTCCTGGATAAGGTGTTAAAAACTATGTTCTTTTTCCCCTTTACATACTCAATGTCAAAACCATGCATGCACCTTACTCACCCATTTCTAATGCCTCTCATTCAGATCTCCCTTCTCCAAGAAATATCTCAAGCTGTTGTGGTCAGTCCTAACCACAAAGAGTCCTCCTACCAGGTACTGTCTCAACTTGGATAATGCATGCATGATGGCCAACATCTCCTTATCATATACCATATAGAGGTTCTTTGGCTCTCTTAAATTTTTTCTCTCGAAAGCTATCGGGTATCAGTTCTGCATCAATACTACTCCTATCCCCTCACTGGATGCGTCACACTCCAAGACAAAAGGTTGTGTGAAATATGGGAGTGCTAATACGGGGCAAGTGCTCATCACCCTCTTCATTCTGTCAAATTCTACCTGTGCATCCTTGGACCATTGAAACGCCTCCTTCTTAGTGAGGTATGTCAATGGTGCAACCAATTGTGAAAATTATTTCACAAAGAGCCTATAATAGTTGCATATCCCAAAGAATCATCGTAGATATATGAGTGATCTGGGGGTGGGCCAATCCAAGATTGTCTGGATCTTCTCCCGATGCACCTTTACTCCCTCAACACCAATCACATTCCCCAGATAGAGGATCTTTGTCAACCCAAACTCGCACTTTTCCTCCTTGGCAAAAAGTGACTGCTCTTCTATAATGGTGAGAATATCGTCCACATGCTTCAGATGTTCCTCCCACGTCCTGTTGTAGATAAGAATATCGTCAAAGAACACCAGTAAGAATTTCCTCAACTATTTGTTGAAGATATGGTTCAAGCATGACTGAAAAGTAATTGGTGAGTTAGTCAACCCAAAGGGAATGAATAGGAACTCATAATGCCCATAGTGACAACTAAATGTTGTCTTATGGATATCCTCCTCTCTGATCAAAATCTGGTGGTATCCTGATTGCAGATCAACCTTTGAGAAGTACACTACCCCATGCAACTCATCAATCTTCGGTATTGGGCATTGGTTTTTGATGGTCTTCTTGTTCAGTGCCATGTTGTCTATGCACATCCTCATAATGCCATCCTTCTTCTTCACCAGTACAATTGAAGAAGCAAAGGGACTAGAACTAGGCCTAATATGTCCCATCTCCAACAACTCATTTATGGCCTTCTCTATTTCTTCCTTGAACCTCTTCGAATGCTTGTAGGGTGTGGTGATCACAGGATTCGACCCCTCTTCTAGCTCAATGAAATGATTGAATCCTGTGTTAGGTGGTCTCCCTACTGGAAATGGTTCAAACACTCTTTCATGCTTTCCAAGCAATGCCTGGATATCTGCATGGTAATGTTGGTGATCTTGTGATGGCTTCTCCATGGTGATCAAGCACTTTTTTGCACAAGCCACATTTCCATGTCTAAAAATGGCCTCCATGATTTGGTTAGATACGATCTTGGGCACACTTGTTGACATACCTCTTAGGATGACTCGCTGCCCACCCTTGTCCTAGAAATCCATCCTCATGTCCCGATAATTCATGCGGATATCTCCCAATGAGTACAACCACTGAACTCCTAGCACCACATGACTATGGGATAAATATACGACATAAAAGTCATAGGTCAAGGTATAGTTTCCTAATGTTACTTCCAATCCCTTGATCCTCTAAGTACATGCCATGTTGTACCCATATTATACTACCACATTGAATCCCTCAAATTCCTCGACAGATATTTGTCTCCTGGTGACAAGTGCAACATCAATGGAGTTGTGGGTGGCGCCACCATCAATCAATTTCATAACCCTATACCCCTGCAAAATGCCTCCGAACCTAAAGGTGTAATATTTAGGGACTCATGAAAGTGTGGCAATGGTCACTCCCTTGGTGTTATCCTGTAATGGCGTGTTCTCTGTAGCATGTGATGGCTCACCACTATCCTTTACATTTCCCTCATCAGCGCCATCCTCCTTGTCAGAAACTACCTCGGTATAATGGACTTTAACTTTTCCCATGTAACATTGATGGCCCGATTCCCAGGTCTGCTTGCAAATGTAGCAAAGCTTCTTCCTCCTTAGTTCTCTCTGAGTTTCCTCATCCAACCTATCCTTCCCTGTCCATGTCTTCTGGGGAAGCTCTGTCACTTAACCCTTTTGTGGAATAAAGGGTTTTACTGGTTCCTTCTTGGTTGTTGTGTCTTCCATATATTGAGTCTTCATGATGGTGTACTGCAATGTGGGTGGCCTAAAGGCCTTCGCCCAACCTCTCAAGGATTCATCTAGACCCTCTGTGAATATCATCACCAACCTCTGCTCAGAAATATTGGTCACCATTATTTCCATCCTTTGGAATTTTGTTATGTATGCCTATGGTGTATTTGTCTACTTTAATTGAACCAACTCCCTAAAGTGGATCTCAGGATCATTCCTATCGAACCTGTCCACCAATCTTAGAGTGAAATCCTCATATGATGTGATTCCAGAATGTCCTAGTGTTACTAACCCATGGTACCAACACTCATGAAATTCCTCGTCCAAGTTTAGGGTGGAAAACTTGATTGACTATGCCTTTGTCATCGAGTTAAACTGGAAATAAGTATCCAACTTGTGCACCCATGTTGTGGCTATTCTCTTTACAGATCCATCAAAGGATGGGACTATCATCCTCCCTATCTTGTGCATAAGATCATAATTATGTTGGTACGATGCTCCTCTGGGTATGTTTCTCATCCCAAGGTTGCATTAGTCATTCTAAGACATTTATGCCCATATCTCCTCTACTAGTGAGTGGTACTCTCTGTGGTACTTATAAACCTCGTTAACTAGGTTCGGCTGGTACTACGCTCCTGTAGGTTGTTCCACAAGGAATGGAGGTAACAATGGTTTAGGTGTCCTCCTACTCCCTGTCTGTAGGGAACTTTGTGTCGGAATATGGGTATTTCTACCCTTTGCATGAGCTCTTCCAGGACTTCCATTTGATCTTGTTTTCCCTTGTTGTCCTACCAATTGTAAGAGTATTGCAAGGTTCTATTGTTGGGTCCTAATCATCTCATCTTGTCTATGAGTGGCTGCTACCTAGTTTTGGTTGGCCTCCTCTTGGCCCTTGTGCAGTTGATTTAGTAGTATGAGCACAGGGTCTCTTGTGATCTTCGGGTTATCATCCATGTTTCCTTATGGTTCTAAATCTGTTTGGTTTGCTTCTACTTCTCTTTCTGGTAAACTTCGAAAAAGTCCTCCACACCCTTTCTTCCTAGGCATCATAGGTTGGTAGAATCACCAACTCTAATACCACTGTAATGTCCCCAACTAGGATGGATAGAAACATTATGTTTGCTATCCCAAAATATAGTTTCTCTTTGTGTGGTTTTTCCAAACACTTTGTATTAAAGCTGATAGAACAATTTGTTTGTATCTCAAGGTTATGAATATTGTCAAACCTGATACATGCAATCATTACACATATAATAGAGAAGATAACCATGGCATATTATTATGGTGTGGAAATCCAAATCACAACAAATACAAAGATCCTTAGTCATTGTAAAAACAACTGCAAAACCCTCCTAAACACATAGATCTACTAGTTGAAAATAAACTACAATATCTACTAACAAGAACAACAATAAACTTAGTAATGATGTGAAAAATATCCTCCAAATATGCCTTTCCTGGATTGTCTATCCTTCGTTGGTGTAGTATCAATCTGCTCCAGGAAACACCTACCACCACAATTCGATCGCATGTACCTCAATAGAATTTTAACCCTAATTCACATAGATCCTCATTGGACAAGGTTGCACAACACATGGGGACTTATGGGAAGAGGTTGTGAAACACACGGGGCCTCGCAGAACTCCCTGTATTCAACCCACGGTGGTGACCCCTGTCAATATTTTTCTAAAACCTTCCTGGTCACTACAAACTCGAAGATCGATCTCCTCTCGAAATATCCATCAACTCCCTGCATAAGTCGATATTCTCCCAAGATGAAACAAACCAATCTGAGAATCCAATATGAAGACCTTGTATGGATCCTCCTCCTTATTTAGCTAGGGTGGATATTGCACCACCAAAACCAAACTCCAATGGTGGAATAATTTTTCTAAAACCTAACAAAACAATGGCTCCAAGAGCACTCCAAAATGAGAGATCAAATCATAATGCCAAAGAGAAGGGTTACCCCTCTATTTATCCTTCCTCCAGACCTTCTATATCTTTTCCCTTTTTGACCAAATCAAACCCTCACTTTGTTTTCCCTCCCATTTCATTTAAATATAATTATTTATTTTTATTTAATGTCACTTTAGGATTTGTCATTCTTTTAACCTAGTGACACCAAATAAACCTCCTTGACTCCCTTTTCCTTGCTGACAATAGCCTACGAGAGTCATGTAGGCTATTAAGTCAATACACATCCACCAAGTCCCAACCTTCTTAGGTACGATTATGATAGGTGACCCACAATGTGAGGTGCTTGGTCAAATCACTCCCTGCTGCAATTGTTTCTTCACTTCATCTTCTTCCATAACAGACTGTCCATATAGCCTAATGTTGGGTAATGGGGATTCAAGCAACAACGATATCTTTTGCTCCACTTCCCTCTTAGGTGGTGTTGAAGGGATATTCCCCCCATGATTATGGGTCAAAATTACAACAGATCAAGATTGTATAGAGAAGATAGAAATATTCCCTCCAAGAAAAGCACACAAAACCGAAATAATAACTACTTTAAAAGGATAAGTTAGGGAAGGAAGAGGGAGAAAGTGTGCACCTTAAGTCTCTTGTTTGATGTCGATCCCACTCCTTTCTCTTGACGAGCTCCAAATCCTTTGCTAGAAACAACCTACAAAATGGACACAATACCAGACTTGCTACGGAGGTAGTTACACAATCAAAGGGTATACATGCCATATATCATATTCAAAGTAAACTTAATAAGAGAAAACATACAATGAACAAATGATAGGGGGGAAAACAAAATCTTCTATTAAAACCAAATCAGAAAGGTAAGTTACAACCTTGTCTCGCCTTTGGCACCGCCTCAGAACCAACTATTCGGGTTCCTCCAAGAATCCCTCAAGCATCGAGTACTCAACCACTATACTCTTTGTTGGATGGCCCAAATAGGGATAAGAATACACCCTATAACCATATAGAGAAGAAAGAGGTGTTGGAAAAGGAGTTTCCAGATAAAAGGGGGTGTTGCTCAGAGGATTATAGGAAAGGGAGGATTGCTAGATACTGGCAACATAATCTTGCACCAGGGGACGTCCCCCTGTCTTAGCCCTCAATGGTGCTTTTATATCTTCCTCAAGAGGTTGGGGAAGTTGGAATCCATTTTTTACGGGCATGGGGATGTTGGGAAACGATCCCAACCGAAAAACCTTCCCGAAAACTCAGAATTATTTTATTTTTTTCCATTTTTTGAGGGCATTCGCGGGTTGCAAACTAGGAAGTCGCGGATGTTCGCGCTTTGCATCAAAGGAGCCTACAAATATGTTCAAAAGACATGTTTTTTAAATGATTTGCATGAGGCAAGTTTGGAAATGTCTAGCAAGCTTGGGGAAAGGGTTAAGCCATGGCACAAATGCATAGGTGTGACATTTTGTGCTATAACAAGTGGTATCCCTTTAGGCTCCTAGAACACTCCTATGTATTCTTGCAACAACTCCTCCAACTATTGTTTCTTATTTTCAAAACATCCCGCCAGGGATGTCATTACTCTTATTGATTCATCACCTGGATGATTCTCTCACAAGAAAATCAAAACATACATTTTACTTGAACTAATCAACTTGTTGGCTTGGTTGGCACTTACCAATGAGATCGTTGATTTGCCTTTATGTGAACTAACGATGAAATACTTCCCATCCTTGATCAAGCGATATTGTTTTTCTCTCCTCATAAATATAACATCCCTCATATACATTTAGGGGATTCCAAACACTACATCACACACATCAAGGGGTACTACATCTAACTCCACTTCATCAATAAAATCTGCACTTACATCAAATTTAATCTTACACTGTTTTGTGACCTTCATCTTTACATCCTTGTTTACCCACCCCAATGCATATGGGATAGGATGATCATGAACCTCCAACACAAGCTTTCTTAGGTACGATTGTGATAGGTGACCCACAAGGTGATGTGCTTGTCCGAATCACTCCCTACTGCAACTGTTTCTTCACTTCATCTTCTTCCATAGCGAACTATCTATACAACATAATTTTGGGTAATGGGGATTTAGGAAACAATGGTATCTCATGCTCCACTTCCCTCTCAGGCGGTATCCGTTTAGGCTCCTAGAACACTCATATGTATGCCTGCAAAAACTCCTCCAACTATTGTTTCTTCTTTTCAATACATCCCTACATGGATGTCTTTACTCTTATTGACTCATTACCTGGATGATTCTCTCACAAGAAAATCAAAACATACATCTTACTTGAACTAATCAACTTTTTGGCTTGGTTGGCACTTACTAATGAGATCGTCGATTTACCTTTATGTGCATTGATGATGAAATACTTCCCATCCTTGATCAAGAGGTAATGTTTTTCTCTCCTCATAAATATAACATCCCTCATATACATGTAGGGGATTCCAAACACTACACCACACACGTCAAGGGGTACTACATCTAACTCCTCTTCATCAATAAAATATGCACTTACATCAAATTTGATCTTACACTGTTTTGTGACCTTCATCTCTACATCCTTGTTTACCCACCCCAATGGATATGGGCTAGGATGATAATGAACCTCCAACACAAGCTTGTTGACCAGATCGACTACTATTGTTAAAAGTTTGCTTAAGCAGTTAAGTGTATTCAATATTATTTAACTTTAAACTATTAAATCAATAATTGCATGCATACAAATCATTGAAAGAAAGACATCCACAGTATAACAATATTTATCCTAGAAAACCCTCTTGGGGGAGAAAACCCAACAAAGCTTCTTCAATATAGATTTGTCAACAAGTACAAGGTCTCTCTCCAGGAGAGATATCACAAAATATAAGATATCCAAAATATATAAAGGAAACCCTAACCAAAATAAGGTAGCGCACCACTAGACCAATATAGGCCTCCAAGAGATAACCAAAACCCTTCACCAAATCAACCTTACTCTGTAGTTGTGTCTCCTCCTAAGACTTGCATACTTTTCCTTGAGAGAGAGAACTTGTGTTGTGTGTGTTCTTCAAATGAGGCACCTAGCCTCTTATAAATACAAGTTGATCCACCCTAAAATTAGGCCAGGGCCGACTTGTACAATTAACACTTTCTAATTTACATTTGACTTTTACAAAGGCACAATAGAGAAGAATTTACAAATACAACATAATATTATTCTTTAGGGTTTTTACTTGGTCTAATATAATAAGAATATCTTTTGAATCTACTCAAACTTCAACACTCCCTCTTAGCAAGGAAGATATTCTTTTGGCACGACCATCACGATTGCTTTTGCACTTCTGTACACTTGTCTATTGACTTGTTGACATTCCACAAATCTATATTGAAGAAGTTTTGTAGCCACGTCATGCATCCAATGTCTCATCATCCTTCTGGGTTTTATGTCAGCACAGGGCTTCAACTCACCAGCTCACACACAATTTGGCATCTAGTTCATACAGAACTAGTAACTCGCTAACTCACACATAATTTGGCATCTAGTTCATACAGAACTAGTAACTCGCCAACTCACCCAGAATCGGGCATCTAGGTCATACAGAACTAGTAACTCTCCATCTCACACAAAATATGGCATCTAGTTCATACAAAACTAGTAACCTCTAGTTGGCACACCAGGCAACCGGTCCACAATGACCATGAATCTAATCACAAGGATTAGGCGATGTAGTGCACACACACTACCCATCTATCCCAAGGCTAGGAAACACCTCCAACCACATAGGTTTGCCCTCCAACTTGAAAAGATGCAAAACTCTCCATCCCAAAAGGCTCGACATCTGTTGACCTTGTGTGAGTTCATGCTGACTGGTGCCACAGTCAGTAACATGCCCGTGAATGACTACCCATTTCTACTGCCACATGTTGTTGTTGCTTCCATGGAATTACATATGTAATTCATCACTCCCTCTTACTAGGGAAGTCCTTTTGGACAACACCAAGCTTGTCCTTGAAGTACACAAACTTCACTCTTGACAGAGGCTTGGTCAACATGTCTATTATTTGCTCATATGTAGCGACATATTGAAGCTTCATTGCTCCCTTTTGTACCATATCTATGATGTAATGGTACCTGATCTCGGTATACTTGGAATTTTCATGAAACACCGGCTTCTCTGACAACTTTAGACAACTCTTGTTGTCACACCAGATACAAGTCGCCTCTAACTTGAGATCAAATAATCTTGCAAGAATCTTCCAAAGCCATGTTGATTTGCTACTAGATAAACACATTGCTATATACTCTGCCTCAACCGTACTGAGCGCCACACTAGTCTGCATCCTACCAAACCATGAGATCATAGCTGATCCCAAACTGAAGCAACATCTAGATGTACTCTTCTGGTCTACAACACCACCGACCCAATTTGAATCAGTAAATCTTTGCGGGCTTATCTCACAATCTGAAACATATCCAAGTCCATAGTCAACTGTACCTTTTAGGTATCTCAACACATGTTTTTCTGCAATCAAGTGAATGCCTCTAGGTTCGACCATATACTGACTCAATGTGTTCACTGCAAAACATATATCTGGCCTTGTGTTCATTAAGTACATCAACGAACCAATTATCTGTCTATACATGGTGGCATCCACTATCTCTGAAGATGTATCGCTCAATAATTCAGATTCATCACCATCGGTTTAGGCATGGCTTTACAATCCATCATTCTGAATCTCTTCAAAATCTCTATAGTATATTTTCCTTGGTTAAGAAAAATCTCACTCAGTCTTTTCCATACCTCCATAACTAAGAAGTAATGCACCATACCCATGTATTTCATCTCAAATTATGTAGAAAGCTTCCTCTTACTTTTAGTGATGAGCTTCTTGTCTCCTTTTAAGAACAGGTCATCCACATATAATAGTAATATCATTGGTCCACCATCCACAACCTTGTAGTAAAGGTTGGAATTTACTTTACTCTTGGTAAAGCCCAAGCTCATCAGGAAAATGTCAATTCTACTGTACCATGCCCTGGGAGCTTGCTTTAATCCATACAAGACTTTCTTCAATCTGCAAACATGTGTCTGACTGTCATGTGTCTCGAAACCTTGTGGTTGGTCCACATATACTTTCTCTTCTATTACATTGTTTATAAAAGTGGTCTTCACCTCCACATTTGGTGTACCTTCCACTTCATTACTGCAACTATCACAAGTATAGCTCTAATCGAAGTGTATCTCGCCACAAGAGAAAATGTCTCTTCATAATTTATTCCTTCTTTCTGGTAAAAGCCACGTGCCATGAACCTTTCCTTGTACTTATCGACACTGCCATTTGTTGAATGCTTCATCTTGTAAATCCTCTTGGAACTTACCACTGTCTTCTCTTTCGGTCTAAGAACCACATCCCAAACATCGTTCTTTACAATGGACTAGTACTCCTCAATCATTGTATCCTTCCATTCTTTCTTCTCTACAACCTCCTCATTGTAGGTAGGCTCAACATCAATAATTTCACTTAGCAATGCCACATAACTAGAGTATGCTCGTGGTCTCTTGATTTCTCTGAAATAGCCATCTAGAGCACCATACTTCTCTGCATCCTGAATAATTTCTTGAGCCCAAGCCGATCTTATATTCTTTGCATTCATCTCTCGGGATGAATATGCAAGTCTATGTGGTTCTTCCATATCATGATATTCTAGTACAACATCATCGCATGCATACGTATCTACAACTCTGGGAAATTTAGCTTCCTCTTCATGGACCTCATATGAATGATTTTGTCTTGATCTACTGAAAGTTGCATCCTTATGTCGGTGACCAGGGATGTAGAGTTTGTATGCCTTCAATGTTTTACTATATCCAACAAATATACCCTTCTTGTCTAAAGGGTCCAACTTCTATCTCTTGTCCTTAGGGACATGCACATATACTAAACAACCAAATATCCTTAGGTGGATGACCTCTATATTTTCTCCTGTAAACATTTCTTTCGGTGTCTTGTTCCCAAGTACATGGTGGTTGGGGACTTCTGTTCTGCACATATACAACGGTCCTGGTAGCTTCTTCTCATAGTTGCATTGATAAGTCTCGATCACGAATCATGGCCTTCACTTCTTCCATGATTGTCCGGTTCTTTCTTTCTACCACACCATTCTATTGAGGATTGTAGGTAGTAGAGAGCTCCCACTTAATCCCAACTTCTTTGCAGAATGCCTTGAATTCATCTGATGTGAATTCTCCTCCATTATCTGACCTTAAGATCTTTATCTTCTTTTCAAAAAGGTTTTCAACAAGTACTTTGAATTCTTTAAACTTGTTGAATACTTCACTTTTAACTTTCAAAAATTAAATCCAAGTGTTACATGAGAAATCATCAATAAATGAAACGTAATATACATACCTGCATATTCCTTCATGATTCATTTAGATTTTTGGCAAACCTGTCACCATATTTCTCACGATCGATAGTGCTTTGTAATGTGTGTGAGAAAATATTCTATGCCATAGCTCACTTGGAGTAATTGTGTTGTGTACTAATGTTGAATCTGAATGTCCCTTCAACTTGTATAAACCTCCTTCTTGAACATCGATCACCACAACATCATCAATAGACTTTCCTCTTGGTCACATGAGAACTTCACCATCAATGAAGGCAACTCCGAATCCTTTCTCATCCAATGCTGAGATAGAAAGGAGATTCTTCTTCAAACCAGGTACATACAAAACATCCTTCATCTTCATAGGTTTTCTGAAATCCAATTTGTAAGAAGCTTGTCCTACTCCTTTAATGGGATACTGATAGTCATCATCGAGCTTCACCTTGTGAGGTGAATCTTTCTGAACTAATTCTGAGAAAGAATCCTTGTAACCTGTCATGTGCTTAGAAGCACCACTATCAATAATCCATGTGTCACTTCCATGAGAAATTGTCCCTGTAAGAGCTGATATCAATACATATTCTTCGCTTGAATCATCTTCTTTGGCTCTCTTCTGATCAAGTTCATCATCTTCTGTAGAATGAGCATGATGTCTTTTATAATTTCCTTTTCTGACCTGAACTTTTGAGTGGGGACAATTTATTGCAATGTGTCCCATCTTCTAGAAGATGTAGCACCTGTAATTTGAGTAATCCTTTTGAAAATTTTGTGTCTTATGTGACCCTTGAGACTTCTTGTGTGACTGAATCTCTTTCTTTTTCTTTCCTTTTATTGCATGTGCTGCTAGAGCTTGATTTTCTTCATCGCCTAGTTTCTCTTCTCTTCCTGCCAATCTAACTTCTTCCTGAGTGAAATCCTCCCATAGCGTACTAAACCTTGTTAGCTTTCTTCTTGAACAGATTCCATGAATGAATGATTCCCAAGATCTTGGGAGACCATTCTATGTAGTCATTACCAGTTCAACTTCTTTGATTGTGTCTCCAATGGCTTCAAGTTGTTCTTTGATTTAAGATACCCTTGTGAAGTAGGATTGAATGGTTTCTTAAATCTGCATCTTCACACTCTTGAGTTCTGTCCTCAACATCATCTTCTGATTGATATTCTTTCCTTCATATAATTGGGATATGGCATCAAACATTTATTTAGGAGTTGTCAATGATGAGACATGAGGGATCAAATGATCCTTGATAGAATCAACGATGATTCTCTTTTCCTTGACCATATTCTTCTTGTGTTTTTCCTTGGCCACATCTTCCTCTAGTTCTGGAACTTCTTCTTTGACAAAATCTTCTAGATCATTCTCTTCTAGAATGAGCATCACTCTATACTTCCATGCTCGGAAGTTATCAACACCCTCAAGCTTCTCATCAAGCTTAGTGTTGGAAGTCATCTTTCCCTTGGATGAAAATGCAATAAGAAAATAAAAAACTTTTCAAATAAATGTTTTGAACTTACCAGAGAGTGTGCTATGCCAAGGTGATCTGCTCCAACTTCAATCTGCAACATCCTAGATGTCTTGATCTAGGGTTTTATGAGAAAACCCTAATTTTTCAACTTGAAAATTTTTGAGATTTGATCCAAGGAATAGATGCGCCCTCCTTAGGCAAACTCCTTGATGGATTTATCTTGACCAACGTCCATTAGAAAGAGGGTGATGTCATGACCTAGGGTTTCATGCAAAAACCCTAATTTTTAAAAACTACAAGACTGGTCCAAGGAAAATATGTGCTAGGGTTAGGAGAGTCTTCCTATGGTCTTGTTTTCCCCAACGAGATCCTCTAGACTGTGAAAATGGATTCTTTTAGGCCATATTTGAAACCATGTTAAAAATCTGATTAAGCAGTTAAGTGTATACAATATTCTTTAACTTTAAACTATTAAATTAACAACTACATGCATAAGGATCATTGAAAGAAAGAAATCCACAGTATACACAAGATTTATCCTAGGAAACCCTCTTGGGGGAGAAAACCAAGAAAATCTTCTTCAATATAGATTCATCAACAAGTACACCATCTCCAAGAGAGATCTCACAAAACAAAAGATAACCAAAATATAGAACATAAACCCTAACCAGAATAGGGTAACGCACCACTATACCAAGATATGACTCCAAGAGATAACCAAAACCCTTCACCAAATCAACCTTACTCTGTAGTTGTGTCTCCTCCTAAGACTTGCGCACTTTTCCTTGAGAGAGAGAACTTGTGTTGTGTGTTATTCAAATGAGGCGCCTAGCCTCTTATAAATACAAGTTGAGCCACCCTGAAATTGGGTCAGGTCCAACTTGTACAATTGACACTTTCTAATTTATATTTGACTTTTACAAAGGCACAATAGGGACGAATTTACAAATACATCATAATATTATTATTTAGGGTTTTGACTTGGTCTAATATAATAATAATATCTTCCAAAGCTACTCAAACTTCAACAACTATGAGATTGGCCTATGAAATAAAATCGAATAGAGCGTCTACCTTGGTCTTCTTGACCCGAATCTCGATATGTAAGAGTTTTTTCATCTCCTTATGTTCCTTGTGATGAAGGCTACTCAGATTCACCTCCTTCTCCACTAAAGTATAAGAAATATTCTCATTCACATTTGAGCTAATCTCTATTCGATTGCTTGAATCAATGGCTAGAAGGCTCGTCTTCTTCGCATCCTTCTTGCAGTTCTTAGGGTTCATATCTGGATGTAGTTTCCAACAATTTTCTTTAGTATGAATGTCGATATTGAAATGGTTACAATGGTTACTTGGATCGTTGCACTCATTTTCAAAGGCTATCATCTTCTTTTCTTTCCCTTCCCACTTCTTCTTTCCCTTCTTGGAAGCATCTTGGTTCTCTTTCTATTTGGAACCACTTGGTTGTCCTTTCTTGTGGCCTATATTTTCTAGATATTATGCTTGCACACATGCCTCATCAATTGTCTTGGGATTGAAGAGCATCATTTTCTTTCACAAATTAATGTGTAGAACCCCCAAATACTTAAGGATTACATCTAGGTTCTTAGGAGAGATACTAAGCATGATAGCCATCTTTCTAAATTTAATGGTGTACTCTTGCACACTCTACCCCTTCCTTTTCTTGAAGTAATGCCAACGAATATTTTGTTCCTTTACATACCCAATAGGGTAGAACTAGGAATTAATGAGGGTTTTGAAATCCTCCCACTTAGTTGTTGGTGGATCACCCTCTAGCCTAAGTGTTTCCATGTGACTTTCCCACCAAGTTAATGCATGACCCTCTAATTTCAGTATGGAAAATGAAATATTTTACTCTTCTTCTATATGATGGACATTGAAATAAACCTCTAACTATTGCAATCGATGATTCAAATTTACTGCATCGATTTCACCTTGGTATGGCTTGATATCAACTTTCACGTTGATTTTAAATAAGGATTTCAAAGGGGTAATGGCACTGGAACTTAGCTCTTTCTTGGGCTCTTTCCTTGACTCTTTTTCTAGGTCTTCATTTTCTCCCAGTTTACCGTTTGATCTGATCTCTAAGTTAGAGCATCTAGCTTCCCCAAATAATCTAAGCTTGATTGCTAGAACTACCATGAGGAGGGACATATTGCAAGAGATATCAATGACTTTCTCTTTCATCCTCACAAATATCTCTTCTATTGGATCTCAAGGGTTGTTGTGAATAGACTCATTCTCCATGGCTATGGTTCTATGACTTTCTTCTTAAGCCAATTACTGGATCCTGCAACTTTCAACAAATACCCCAAAGAAAACTACCCTGATACCAATATGATCTATAAATTTTTGTGGATATTCCACTGGAATATTTCGTCACAACAGATCTTATACTATTCTAAAATCTTATATCATGCAATTTATTTCCTTAAATCCCATATTAGTTATTGCTAGCTTAATTGCTCAAATTAATGAAATAAATGAAATGTGAAAATGAAATACTAAGAAAAAGAACACACCATCCACACAAATGAACAAAATATGTATCCTGGGAAACCCAATAGGGGAGAAAACCCAACTAGAAGGTGAGGTCTATGCTCTTCTCTCTTTTCTTCAGTAATGAGATGAAAGTACAAAGAAGGGGGGGGGCACTCACTATGGAGTTTCCTATGAATTTGTGGCCTGATTAGATACTAAAGACTCTTCTTCCTACCTTTGTTATGATCTCAAATTCCACGATCTGCTCAACTATGGAACAAGTACCATACAAAAGAATGGGACCCTTTCTCCTCCTAGTGGCTCGATATTTAACATAGCCCGATAACCATCTAGGGTTAGGTTTTTTACTTCCTCAACCCTCAATTAGTGATCAGGTTTGGACCTTATATAATCTTCTTTGGAATCCACATGTGACTATCCCCACACATTTGATTAATGGGGGATAATGTGGCATCCACTCATACCATCGTGGTCAATAAGGTAGGTCAACTTGTGTGAGGCATAACTTTCACATACGAGCTCTAATTGAGGTAATTTTTGCACCGTTGGAAAGGTCTCAGAGTGTAAAACACCGTCAAGGGTGTGTGCACCAGTTTTGGACACTGTAACCCCCAAAAATGTTTTTTAATGCCTCAAAATGGCTTTGAAAGGTTTTGGACCCCAATTTTCCAAATTGGGACCTGCCACTAAAATGGCCTTGCAAGTTGATTCCTCCAATTGTTTCCACCCAGAAAGTACCAAGATAGATGAAAAATATTATGATGATCCAATCTGGATTAAATTGGGTTCATAAACAAAGAGATAATCCCGCAACACTAATTTTCCATGGGGGGTTTTGAGGGCCTAAATTGAAACATGTATAACTTTTGCGATAATGTTATGAATTTCTATTTAGAAACAAATTATAAATTTCCATGGACACTGTGGTTTAATTACTATTGGTTTGGGTTCAATCTAGGTGCTCTGTTAAAATACATTTTTGCAATGCTTGTGCTCATCACCGAAAAACCCTAAAAGAGTTGATTTTAAATTAGCAATATCTTCACTTCTTGAAATTTGATTTGAGAAAACTCTTTAGAAATTGGGTATTTTTTGAGAGGAACTCATATCAACAATTTGTTTCTTCATATTCTACACAAAAATATGCATAAATACACCTAAGTGTCATGGCCCTACTTTTCCCTTTGAAAATATGCCATAAAAAAAGACAATTCTTCTCCTTTTTTGCGTAAGAAAGAGATTTGACACCACTATTATGATCCGTAACCATTAAAAAAAATTCACAAATAAGATATCCAAGAATATGATAGATAATAATCTTAACTTCGTATATCAAAATGCCCTTAAGGTAGGGCAATGCCATACATTGGTCATTTTATGGAAGGATCAACTTTCGTTCACTTTCCTCTTTGAGGGGGCAACCTCATGATGAGTTAATCTCCAATATAATATACTCCAATACATGTTTCATAAGGAGGAATATATCCTTATTTATAGCTAGCTTGAAAACCCTAATGTTAACTATCTGGTGGACCTTCTTTATTGAGACCACATTACATTTATTCAATGTTAACTACTTACTGAGATTTATTCAATAATAACAAACATAGTGGACCCGGTCCACCTTACATTAAATGACCACCATACTTACTCTATCATTGAATCTAGTGGGACCTTTGTCTCCCATTATACCACTAATAAGGATCCCACAAAACCATATTTACACCCATAATTGGTCGACATACATATACAGAAACAATAAATAACAATGAAAATGGAGACAATATGTGTGAGGAGAGAAAAGTTGTAAAATGTTCGGTCTAGTATAGTTTGAAGCATAATATGCAACGAAACATCGTGTGTAATGAGAATTTTTTAAATTCCTCTTCCTCATAATTTATGTAAAGAAGAGTGCCAACATGTAGATATGGTTGGTGAAGGCCTACATTATTTTGAATCAATGAGTCAAAAATCATACTATCATACCCACAATAAAGCATCATCCTTGCATGGACGATCTTATTGGATGTTATAGACACTTGGATAAAGATTATGAGTTTGTCAAATTGATTCCATTCAAACCTACCTGTGGCATGTGGGGTACTTTGCTTAGTTCATGCAAAGTTCATTCCAATTTGTAGCTATTAGAAGAAGTGTTGACAACATTTTTGAGTTAGAGGCTAAAAATGTTGGGTATTATGTACTACTATCAAACATATATATGATGAAGTTGGGAGGTGGTAGGATGTAGAAAGTTTGATAGCAAGGATCAAAGGATATGGGGTGATGAATAAACCAGGATGCAGTAGGATTGAGATTAGAAACAAAGTTTATTCATTTGTTACAAGAGATGGATCTCACCCACAATCAAAAGAAATCTATGGTATGTCCAATAGTTTTTTTCTCAATATAAAGGAGGCTTAGTATGTGCTTGACATAGACTTTGTGTTGCATGATGTATATGCACATTTAAAGGAACAAATTCCATGTAGTTGAAACTAGAAGCTAGTTATTGTTTTTCTTATTACCAGTGGATATCTTGGTACCTCTATCTGGATTATTGTGGAGACTATCCCTGAGGCTAATCCTTTTATGTAATGTTAGACAACTTGTTTGGGAAGATAAAGGAGGTAGGATATGTTCCTAACATGGACTTTGTTTTGTAGGATTTATAAGCACATTCAAAGAAACAAACCCTTTGTTGTCAAAAAGAAAAGCTAGATATTAGTTTTCAAATTAGTACTCTATATCATAGGGATTTAAGACTACTCTAATACATATTTTGTGAATGATAAATCTCAATGCTACTCTTTAGGATTCAAGTTTGACAAGAGAATATGGGGGAGTGACAAAAACTTTTGCAAGGTAGGTCCCGACATGCCCTAATATCTCTTCATCACAATGGCACCCCAGTCAAGATTGCATTTCATCTACTTCCTAGAGAAACCTAGCCCACCATTATTAACTAATAGTATATGTTTGCAATAGATATATCCTAACCAATATATTTCAATCTATGCTTTTGACCAAGAAGTACAAAGGATTAATCATTGACAAGAATGATTGTAAAGTTTATATGTTTTGGAGCAAAATTCTAGCCACTTGCTTATTAGTCAAGTCTATGAGTGTGTGGGGATTTCATGGTTGATGTCTTTAGTTTTAGGGGATTGGAATTAGTTTTGTTTTGGAGGTGGGAGGCCATGAAAGGACCTTGGAATAAACATAAGTTATAATCTATTCTATGTATGGAAGGAAACCAATTTACATTGTATATATACATTTTTTCATCATGAATAATATATGTGTAATGGTGATTTCATCCATGAATTTCATGGGATGAAAACTTATATTCATATATTACAAACAACATGTTGAGATCTTAATGAATATATTGACGTATCGACCTTGAGCCCTGGATAATTTGTTTAACCCTAGATACCATACTTGGAATGAGGGGAAATGTCTAATGGATTTCCCTGGGATATGTATTTGATGGAAAAAAATATCTTTAAAAAATTATAATTATGTTTATATTTTTCATATTTAAAAAAAAATAAAAAAATCTAAACAATGAACTTCTCTTATGTTCATAACCAATTTGATCTTTATTCTCATTATAACTTTGTTAAGAAAGCCCCTCCCTTCATTTCCCATCTTACCACAAGTGACAATGAGGCTATTTTAACTTCAATTATATTATTAAAACTTTATTGTCACAACCTTTATGTTTTAATAGGATTCAAATTTGGCTTTCTGTAATGAAAGCCCTTAAAGCTTCACTATTTGACCTAAGAAAGCCCCTCCCTTCATTTCCCATCTTACCACAAGTGATAATGAGGCTATTTTAACTTCAATTGTATAAGCCCTTAAAGCTTCACTATTTGACCTAAGAAAGCCCCTCCCTTCATTTCCCATCTTACCACAAGTGATAATGAGGCTATTTTAACTTCAATTGTATTATTAAAACTTTATTGTCACAACCTTTATGTTTTAATGGGATTCAAATTTGGCTTTCTGTAATGAAAGCCCCTAAAGCTTCACTATTTGACTACAAATAACTTGACTATTCTAGTAAGTTTTATTGATTGATGGCACTAGTGTTGAAACACATATACTAGTTATTCACAATTCTACCATGTGGCATCATTTATTCATAGGGAAAAATTCCATCACGTGGCTCACCATGAGAAGTTATACACATTTGAATCACTGCATAAAGATGTGGAATTTGACCATCACAAGACAATGTAAAATTTAATCGAAGTGGAATTATGCAAAATTTATGAGGAATTCCAAGAATTAAATGTCAAATGATATATTGAAACATGTCTAATATTATGGATGATTTTTTTTATTAATGTCAAATAAAAACACACTAGGAAGAAAGTGCATTGATTACATAATATTGAACAAGATTATAATCAAAATAAAGTGTCCAATACATAGGATTGAAGATTTGTTTCTCAACATTATAGAGCTAATTACTTCACCAATTTAAACTTGAAGTCCTATATATTCTTTAAATATGATATAATAAGTTCAAGAACATATTATGAAAAAAAGGTGAAAGATATTTTTACCGTCGCAGGGTCACAAAGGATTGATAAATACAAAATTCCCTCAAATTTTTAGATCCACCATATATCATTATGGGATATTGTTGTTGAATATTTTTATATAACAATAAAATAACGTAATTTTGTACTCAATGGTGTCTTTGAGGAGACATAACCTATTGTTGAGTTGAAGGTGTATCTGAGGTGACAATATCCTCCCTCTACTACAACTTATACATGTATTATCATTTTACATATGCAACTTGCAAGGTAAGTACCTTAAGTAATTTATCACTCATCGTATTCCTAACTATTAATTTATCACTCATCGCAATTTGTTGTAATCAAACATTAAAACTAATACCAAGCATCCATATATTTATATTAATTTCCAACACACAATTGTGAAATCAAAATAAGTTGAAAGTGTGATGCAAGAAAAGCATTGACCATATCAAACAAAAATTCATTCTAATACTATTATAAGGTAAGTAGAACAACACATTTAAAATGGACATCCATAAATAAAGGTTTAACAGGGAAAATGCATTGATCATTTGCTATTAACAAAAAAGAAGTCATATGACATAATAATTATAATTGTCCAAAAAATCTATTATATTTTTAGAGAGATAAACATAAATTAGAAGTTTCATCCATTTATAGAAATAAATTCTTAAGCATTTACACAATTTGAGATTTTGAGCAATCTTAACTTAAAATTTGAACTATTATTGTTACAAGAATTTTGGCATGAACAATTTGAATACAAGAAATCATTAACTACATTTCGGACTACACATTACATGAAGACATTACAGGTATCAGAATTCCAACTCGACATTTTCAACACTCTTCCTTACATAAATTTGTGAGTATTAACTTAAAATTTGAATTGTTTTCATCACAAGAATTTTGGCAATGAAGAATTTGAATATGAGCAATCAATAACTACAACTTAGAATAGACATTCTATGAAGATGAAGATGTTACAATTAACAAAATCTTGAATCAACATTTTCAACATTATTCCTTATAGAAATGTGAGAAATATTAATTGAAAATTTGAACTATCATCATCATAATAATTTCAAGAATGAAGAACTACAACTTAGACTCAACATTTTGCTGACCCAATTTTTTGCCAACACATATATAATTGTGACGTTTTGCAACCTGTTCCTAAACCTAAGATTAATTAAAAGGGACAACCACTCGAATTGCTCAACCTTTCCATTGGTACACTTGTCACACAATTACTTCCTAGACAAGATACTAATGGTCCCACTAGCTAGTCTGCATTAGAGCAATACAAATTTGTTTGTTCATGACAATCATGTTTATTATGATTGTTGTTCGTGTTTTATTTTAGTCTATCTATACTTTTCACATGGTGATTATGGTCATAATGATTTCATGTCGATGATGATGTTATACTTGGGACATGTTGTTCATGGTGATGATGATGTTATACTTGGGACATGTTGTTCATGGTGATGATTTAATACAACTGCAACTTCAGTTTGATTTGGTACATACTACCTACAAGTACATGTGAACAAATGCATAAGTAGAGGCAATATTATATAGTTGTATTGGTGGAAGCTAACTGGTTTTGATGGTTTGATGATTCTTTGTCTCTGCTTACATTTTGATACAGGGCATCCAAAAATAGATCATGATCATTAATTACACTAACAATGGTAATATTTCTTTGTTATGTTGAACAATCGTAACACTACATGGTTGTGTTGACAATGGTTTGATAGCTTGTATTGGTTTTCCCACCTTCATCTTTGCTTACATATTGATCTTGTGTACCTACAAATAAATGGTTAGTTAATTTTATGAGTTGGCATGTGTGTGAACTTGTGTTCTATGTTAGCTAAGATCAAGAGCTTCTAAGCTCAAGGCTCAAATCATTGTGAGCATATACATACGAAAAGGCTAGGGATCAAAATATGAGGTCTTGACCTACCTCAATAATTAACGAAGTTCACAACCCTTATCAAATATGGGCTTGTGAAAATATTTGTGATATGACTCATAGACCTACAAACGAGATATCCTTGGGATTATATTGAGACATGCTTATTAGATGACACTGATTGTATTGGAGATACTTTGCATTAATACTAAGGTTCAAATGGTGTCTATGCATGCAATTACATCGAGTTCTCATAGCCCTTGATTTAGATAAAATGGTGGGAAAATAAATATCGTTTTTTAGTCACTCTTACAATAATTCATATTGTCATTTTGACTTGGTTATTTGGAGCTCTACTTGAGCCTGGCCTATTTAGTGATGGAATTTTGACACCAAAACAATGGCCTAGTCCTGACATATTTGTTTGGTTTTGGATGGTGTTTGAGGGCACCCTATGCATTTCTTTTACCGGCGACATGGAGGCTTGAATTGTTCTATTGATTGTGACCTTATTTTCTCATTTCACAAGCATTTCACCTTTGTGGGAGAGGGCCAAACTTGATTGAATAAACCAAATTTTTCATTGGTTCATTTGGATGGCATTGTAGGCATTTCAACCTGGGTTTGTGCTCACAGTCACTACCTACAAGTTGAGGTTTGGTTGCCATGTATTTGACATAATACTTAAATGATATTGAAAGGCACACCCTATACATGGAATAACCTACAATTTCTTTCCATTGTGTTTGTTTGCCTGGAATAGAGTTGATTTCTAGCTTGGATGACTACTTTGCATTCTCCAACCCTCCATTTTGAATCCATTTGTTCCTTTGTTTTTGGGTATGATCCCATTTCAAAAATTCTCTATGTATTAACATTTTGCAAAATATTTGGTCAAATATGTTACCCTTTGGACTATTGTGTAGAATAATATTTTAGCCCGAAGGCTTTTCCATTTTGATTTCCTTCTCATTATTTGAACATAATCTCGAGGTTTTCCAACATCATTCATAACCAACTGTTTTTCACCTATGCATGTGGATGATATCCATGGCTTGAATGGTTTTACTTGAGCATGGATGTTATTGGTGTTTGCATTAGATGATTGCTTAGCCTTAAGGCCAATCAATGCTTGACCTCTTGCATTGTTGAGTATGGTTTGAAAGAATTTAGTATGCATAAGTTATTAATGAAAAACACTTTGCAAATGAAGATAGTGTGTTGGCATTTGTATGCATTATGGCTACCCATATTTGACATCTTATGCGATTGGAGGTTGATCATGCTTGATAATGATTGTATGAGGGTAATATGCATGATGTTCATAACTACATTCCATTATAATTTCTTTTCCTTCACATGTTTACTCTTTCATCCATATTTCCTTGCCTTATGCACACACTTTGTCACTATTACATATCCCTTGATGCATTGATATCAATGCCTATAGCCTGCATAGTGTAGGTGAATGCGGGTTTTAATTTATGATTGTAAGAGATTGATGTTGCATTTTATTATGATCATGGGATGAATGTAATGCGAGGAGGTAGACTGGTCTGGATTTACCAATAGTTGAAGTCAAGGCTACAAATTAAAGTGTGGATGTTATCCCTAAGTCAACAACTCAGGATGGGGACATCAATTATTTAAATAAGGTCACCTACATGTATATTTATCATGAGATGTCTACTAATACACATGTTGTATGATAGGTAAGACTGATTTGAACAAGTTTAATTATGACCAAATCTGTTAAATATTTTGAAGTTGCAAAATACAGTTCTTCGAATGCATTTATAAGAATTTGTTTCTATTCAAGTGTGGATGAAGATGAAAATATACATTTTCCTTGTTGTCTATTGTGTTATTATTTGAATGTAGTTGATGGGAAATATATAATGAAGAAAATAATTATTTGAATAAAGTTATGATGTTTTGTCTTCTTGAGGCTAAAATATGTGCACATTAGTCTAATGGTTGGGCCCTTAGTTTTCCTAGGCACCTAAACCCACCTTTGACTTAGGTGACCTTCCAACTACAATCTATCCATAAGTTAATATTATGCTCAAATCATTTGTTATATAAATTCAAGAGGTAGTTATGTCTTTCAACTATCACCTACCTTCCAAATAAGGAGGAGAAGGAGACCTAAATAAATGGAGGAGAAAATAATTAGTTTGCTTGAATTTTGCACATGAAATCCAATTCCGTGTTGTATTAATTTCTCAAGTAGCCTTACAGATTATTGTAATGACATGACAAGTTACAACAAATATCAAGCATTAGGGTGTAAGTAAGTGTGATTTATTTAGAATGCATATGTGTACACGATTATACATTTCTATCCATACTTTGAAGGCTAACACAATAATGTATGCAAAACCTTTTCATATAATCCAGGTATTGATTTTCCCAAGATTCTTCACCATATGAGGTTTCACCCATCTGATTTTATTTTTTGTTATAAGTGATAGATGGTTTTCAAAACATCCCATTTGTTGGAATCTTGGAAGCCTAACCAGTTATCAAGCCCCGCCTTTGGGTTATTATCATTTGATTATCAATTAGACATTATTTTTAATAAATATTATCACTCTAGGCATATTTACTATTGCTCTATGTATTTTATATTACTCTTAAGCTTTCCTTGCTTTTGCTTTAAAAAGCTTGTTTTATTTCATGTTTTATACTTTGTTATTTTCTATAAATTTATCTTAGATAGTTGTTATTTATATTGTATAGAAACATGTTATTTAATTTTATGCATGCTCTATTGAAATGGACACTTAACACTGAGAGGGGGGCTGAATCAGTGTCACAAAACTTTGGACAATTTTCAACTTTTCATAATTTAACTGAACAACATATATTTATTTCATTTTCATATATAAAAGAATAAATATTTTATTTATTTATTTAACTTGAATGAATACATAAGATCAATCTTTGAATATCTTCAATTTCAAGCATCTATGAGAGACCCAACTCTTTGTTACAAGGCCCAGCTTGTAGTTCTCATATTCAACTAAGAAATGAGGAATACAACTCTCATAAAAAGTCCCAACTTGTTGATCTCAGATCCAACAGAGATGCGAGGAATCCAATCCTCATACAAGACCCAACTTGTAAACATGCACCAACCTGATAGAATGAACCTTCATTCAATCCATTATATATAAATATATATACTTCAACAAATTCAGCTACACTTCTTCTCACCATTCTTTCTTGCTTATATAGTCTTCCAATTGGTGTGAATTTGAATCATTATGT
Organism: Picea glauca; assembly: GCA_000966675.3. Classification (NCBI taxonomy): domain Eukaryota; kingdom Viridiplantae; phylum Streptophyta; class Pinopsida; order Pinales; family Pinaceae; genus Picea; species Picea glauca. The sequence continues at coordinate 38,526 of JZKD02S1253582.1, forward strand.
CTTTTGATATCATAACCATTGTACCTTTTCATTTAAATGATAATATTAAAATTTAAATAATATCATTTTTTCTTTTTATCCTTTATTCATAATGCTCATGATTTAAATCTCTTAATCATGACTGTGTGTCGATTCTTTTGTCTTCATGAGTTGATCACAGACATGGATCGACTCATCATATCGTTCTCATGCTTTTGCTGTGTCCTCAATTCGTCAACATATCATATTCGATCTTTTCACCTAATCTATGTATTATTATGGTGTCAATCCTCTATCGAATTACAAATATGAAATCTATATGAGGTGCTTCCTTCAAACCATTTTCATATGACCATAGGCATAGAACCACAAGCTTATTAATTTAAGCGCTGCCTATTATTTTACCCTTATTTCCTTATTCCATACGACCACAGGTGGTGACCAGGTGCTAAGCTAAATAAGTGCTTGATCACTTGTCAAGATCGACGATCACGTTTTAATCGCACGATGAGATGGACAACTGTCGTTACTTCGAGACTTCGTCCTTTGCGACTTCCAGCCTCTGTAATCTTTCAAATCTCCCAAACCAGATCGGATGATCAATATTTTATTTTCATGATGAACGATTCTCGTTCACTTCGAAAATTCGGTGTTTGGCGATTTCCAATCTTTGCAATCATTAAACCTCCCAGATCAAAGACGCCTGTCCATAATATTCAACGATGGATAATTCTCTCTAAAATAGATCAATGGTTAGCATCACTTCATGGTTTAAGCTTATTCTATCCTTCCACGTTACTTTATCAACGGTCGATAACGCTCCCGAATTAGATCAACGATTAGCGTTAACTTCGACCTTCAACGCTTCGGGAAGCTACTGGTGTTAGAAATTGGTTTCCCCCAAAGTACATACTCCCGAAGTGACGTAACTTACTGATGTCACTGCTGACTTGGTCACTGGTCAAGTGAATGCCACTTGTCACTTAGATTCATTACTTTCACGTACCCTAGAGTTCCATCTGGACCTAGACACTTGTCACCATCTGATTGCACCATGTGTCCTTGCTGACATGGTCTTAGTGATGTGGATCTCCTGATGTGGCACATGTCCTCCTCCTAGATCTAACGGTCATAATGTATTCTCCAGATTTGATGGTCCTTCTTTATGTCTTACTCTGTCCTTCCACTCAAATTGATGCAATGTTCGAGAATTCTCTCGGAGTAGATCAACAATCAGGGATGATTGTGGGGTCCCAACTAGCACGAAGTTTAAAAATATTGTCAAGTTCCTCAACGGAAACTACTCGTTGGTAGTGGAACTGATGCCGACTGTAGATCTATTTGTGGGTGATGATCGAAGGTCTAGACTAATTGTGGGATTGGAATTAACGTGTTGTTTAATCCTCCCTTCGCTCTCCACAATCAATTGCTTGCGTATCCAATGGTCACAACTTGATCTGATCATTGACTAGTCCTCCAACGAATTGAACAAAACTTCAATGATCCTTCTCTTATAACTCACAGATCCGACGGTCGAGATATAATTCTTCCAAACTATGACTACCCCTCAATCTGATGGTTCCTGATTTGTCCCAAAATCTACATCAACGAACATGATTCTTTTCCTTCTTTACGTAGGTTTCCTTTGTTGAAATAATGTAGCTGCAAAGTGTATTCTAATTATTATTGTGGAATTATTCATTAGATAAATCCCCATTGCAGATTGATCATGTCGGCTATTGTAAAAGACCAAATCCTGTTTTGCGGATTGGTCAAAACATAATTGTAATAGGCATAATAAGAAGTCAGCCTTGCCAGTGAACAGACACTTCCACACGTGCCAGAATTGTATAAATAAGGAGGCTAGCGCCTCACTTAGACACACACTCATTTGTTCATTGAGAGACAAGTTTCTGAGCTGCAGTTGGAGAAGATAGAGAGAGAGAGAGGCACATTCTTGGGAGAGGACGTTTTGTATTTGTTTGAGTTATCTCTTGGCATTGTATTGGCTATCTATAATAAGGAAGTTTTGCTGGGTTTTCTTCCCCTTGAGGGTTTCCCAGGATAAATGATGTGTCTCTTGTGATTGTGTATTTCTTAGTGATCCTATCTTATGCTATTGTTGTCTATTGAAATGTAAAGAACTATAATAATAGATTAAACCTTAACATGGTATCAGAGCTAAGATGAAGAGAGCATCTTTCACAAGAGAAAGTGAAAAACGTCATTGTTGTCGTACATGCAAATTAGGGATTTTTGTTGGTGAAGTATTTTATCCCTAAAAACATCTAGAAAAGTGCGCCCTTCCTCAAGGATCACTTTGGCATCCTTAGCGCAACGTTTCAGTGGCTAGATATTCCAAAAAGTGAAACCCTAGTTTTCACAAAGTACCAGAAAACCAGAGTACCAGAAGTACCAGAAGTACCAGAGAACCAGAAGTATCAGAAAACCAGAAGCACTAGTCCAGAAATCCACAGATCAAGTTTGAGGGGGTAAAATTTGGATTTTTAGAAATCTGACTACATCAGCTTACTTGCCTCAGCTCAACGCATCTATCCCTTGGATCAGAATTTCAAAATTTGAAGTTTGAAAAATTAGGGTTTCCTCATAAAACCCTAAGTTGCAGTTGCAGTCTCAGAACTAGTTGTAGTATCAATTGCAGTTGCAGTACCAGTTGAAGTATCAACCGTAGTACCAGTTGCAGTCACCCTTGAAATTTTCAAGAGTTGGTAATGATTACCGCTGCTGCCAGATGGTACCACTACTTGCAAATGCTATCAGAGGTATGTACTAACATATGTTTAAATGGTTAAACTTTAAAGAGTATTTGCAGGAGAAGGGATCTCTTGCCATAGATCCAGAAGGATCTCAAGATCCAACACATTCAAAAGAATAATGCAACTCAGATTTGATTATTCTGATATGCATCTATTTGTTATGACATTATTTTGTTCAGTGTTGCATGTGGAAGCTATCAAATTATTAGATGGATTAAAGTAGAGATCATAGAGTTTATTCTCTAACCTAACCTTATGTTAAGAGAGCATATTGTCCTAGTACAAAAGACAGGTTGAAGAAAACACTTGTCATCTTGAGTAAAGGAGACTTGGAAGGAAAGTAGCAGCACACTCAAGGACAAGACTCCAGGTCCCAGGAGAAATCTCTTGTGTTAGTTCCAGGTTGCCCTGGAGGAATGTTTGATCACAACACTATGAGAATGTTGACCTCATTTCGTATTGTATTCCTTACCTTTAGTCTTTGCTTCAGACAAATTACAAGTGATATCTCTAAAGGAGCTACCGTGATGGTTGTTTGTGCTATTGCTTTATATTATCAAAATGATATTATTCTTGCTTGTTTTTTTGTTGACCTTGTTCTAGGTCACAGGTAATAACCCTGAGGAAGCTACAGTGAAGGTTGCAGAAGGCAATGTACTAAAGGAGAAACCATAAAAGAAGCAATCATCATTGGAAAAGAAGAAGGTGGCTTGTATAAGCTAAAGGGTCACTCAGACGCTGCCATGACCCACACTATTGACAATCCATGTGAACTATGGCATAGAAGATTAACCCACATCAACTACAAGGAATTACCATACGTATGCAAAGAAGTCACAGGTCTACAAGAGCTCAAGGTTGACCATGAAGGCATGTGCAATGGATGTGCACAAGGGAAGAACATCAAGAACCCTTTTTCGAAGAGAGACAACAAAGCAGAAGGAGTCCTAAAACTGATTCATTTAGATGTGTGTGGCCCAATGCCATCATCCTCCACTAGTGGGTATGTATACTATGTATCATTTATTGATGATTATTCTCGTAAGACCTGGGTGTACTTTTTGAAATCTAAAAATGAAGTGTTCAACAAATTCAAGGAATTCAAAGCCTTGATAGAGAATCTTTCTGAAAGAAAGATCAAGATACTCAGGTCAGATAATGGAGGAGAATACACCTCAAAAGAGTTTGTGAAATTCTGCAAAGATGTTAGGATCAAGAGGGATCTCACCACTCCCTACAATCCTCAACAAAACAGTGTGGCATAAAGAAAGAACAAAACGATAATGGAAGCAGTGAAGACCATGATCCATGGTCAAGATCTTCTAATATGCTTATGGGCAGAAGCAACAATGACAACCATATATTTGCAAAACTGATTGTCCCATAGTGCACTTGGGTTCAAGACCCCAGAAGAAATGTTCACCGGAAAGAAGCTAGAGGTAAGCCATCTCAAAATATTTGGCTGCCCAGTATTTATACATATTCCGAAAGAGAAAAGAAACAAACTGGACCCTTTAGGAAAGAAGGTAATATTTGTGGGATACTGTGAGGTCTCCAAGGCCTTCAGGATTTATATATGAGGTCAACATCACATTGAGATCAACAAGGATGTGACCTTTGATGAATATGCAACGCTCAAGAAATCGAGAAGATGCTAGCTTGAAGAAGTATATGAAGAGGAACCTGTAATCCCTAGAGTTGCAGAATCAGTGAGGGAGGTTCCCAGAGCTGCAGAACCAGTGAAGGAAGTTGTAACTTCCCCTGACGAGGAAACTCTAGAAGATCATGACATAATAGAATTTCAAGAACCTGCTCAGATGACAATCTCCCATAAGAGAAATCTAGCTTGGGCAAGAGATCTTATTCAATATGGAGAGAAGTATGGTGTTCCCGAAGGAACCATGAGACAGGTGAATAAACCAAATCCATTCTCCAATTATATGGCTTTGATGTGTGATCTCCTAGCGAAGGAGCCTACCTGCTTTGAAGAATCCATTCAGAAGAGATAATGGGAAGACACCATACCAATCCATAATAAAGAATGATGTATGGGAAATAGTTCCCAGACCAAAGAGTAAGGATGTGGTATCGTCCAAATGGCTCTTCAAAATAAAACATGTTTCCAATGGAAGTATTGAGAAACATAAAGCAAGATTTGTCGCTTGTGGCTTTTCTAAAAAAGAAGGCATTGACTATGAAGAGACATTCGCTCCTATCGCCATATACACTTCGATCAGAACCATCATAGCCCTTGCAGCTGAGATGAAGTGGAAGTTACACCAGATGGACGTAAAGACAACTTTTCTAAATGGTGTCATCGAAGAAGAAGTGTATATAGAGAAACCTCAAGGATTTGAAGTTGAAGACAAGAAGTCTCATGTTTGCAAGATGAAGAAGGCTCTGTACAGATTGAAGCAAGCTCCTAGAGCTTGGTATGGAAGGATAGATGGTTTTCTGATGAACTTGGGCTTTACCAAGAGTAAATCATATTCTAACCTCTACTTCAAGGTTATGAACGATGAGCCGATGATATTGCTGTTGTATGTGGATCAATTATTCTTAACTGGAGAAAAAAAGCTCATCACCGAATGTAAGAAGAAGCTTTCCTCAGAATTTGAGATGAAAGACCTTGGCCTAATGCGTTATTTCTTAGGCCTTGAGGTATGGCAGAGCCCAGAGAGAATCTTCCTTAACCAAGGAAAGTATGTAGTCTAAATCTTGAAGAGATTCGACATGTTGGAGTGCAAGTCCATGAATACACCCATGGAAGCGAAGCTGAAGCTACTAGTCGACACTTCATTAGAATTGATTGATGCCACATTGTATAGATAGATCATTGGATCGCTGATGTACCTGACAAACACTAGACCAGATATCTGTTTTTCCATGAACACTTTGAGTCATTTTATGGTAGAACCCATACATGTTCACCTAGTTGCTGCAAAACATGTGATGAGGTACCTTAAAGGTACATTAGATTGTTGTCTCGGCTATGATGGAGATCATGATTTCACACTAAGTGGATACACTGATTCAGATTGGGATGGAAGTGTATCTGAAAGGAAGAGAACTTCAACATGTTGTTTCAGTTTGGGATCAGCCATGATCTCATGGCAGAGTAGGAAGCAATCCAACATTGCTCTCAGTACAGTGGAAGCATAATACATTGCTGCGTGTTCTGCCAGCTGCGAAGCTATATGGCTTCGTAAGTTATTGACTGGTCTATTTGACCTAGAGATGGAAGCAACCACGATCCTATGTGACAATGTCCAGAGCTGCATAAAGATGACAGAGAATCCTGTATTCCATGACAAGTCAAAGCACATAGAGATACGATATCATTACATCCGTGACATGGTGCAGAGATGAGCCATAAAGCTCCAGTACGTTAGCACGAATGAACAGGTTGCCGATGTGTTGACCAAGCCTCTATCTCGTGTAAAGTTTGAGCACTTTTGAGATAATCTTGGTATAGTCCGAAAAGACCTTCCTCGAAAGGGGGAGTAGTGTTGTGATGAGATATATCTAGTACTATGCTTCCAACTTAATCGTTGTGACATAAATCCAGTCTAGTTATTGTGATGAGATATATCTAGTACTGTGCTTCTAGCTTAACCACTATGGCATAAAGCGAATCTAGTTATTGCGATGAGATATATCTAGTACTGTGCTTCTAGCTTAACCACTGTGACGTAAAGCCAGTCTAGTTATTGTGTTGAGATGTGCCTAGTACTGTGCTTCCATCTTAACCGCTGTGACGTAAAGCCAGTCTGGTTATTGTGTTGAGATGTGCCTAGTATTGTGCTTCCAGCTTAACCGTTGTGATGTAAATCCAGTATAGTTGTTATGTTGAGATGTGCCTAGTACTATGCTTCTAGCCTAACCTCTATGACATAAAGAAAGTCTAGTTGTTGTGTTGAGATATGTTTAGCACCGTGCTTCCAGCTTAATTGCTGTGAAGTAAAGCTAGTCTAGTACCTTGCTTCTAGATTTATAGCCGTGACAAAAAGAAAGATGAGTATTGTGCTTCCATCTTTATAGCTGCGACGAAAAGCAAGACGAGTATTTTTCTTCTAGCTTTATAGCTGTGATGAAAAGAAAGATGAGTATTGTGCTTCTAGCTTTATTGCTATGACAAAAAACAAGACAAGTACTGTGCTTCCAGCTTGATAGCTGTGACGTAAAGCCAATCTAGTATTGTGCTTCCAGCATGATTGCTGTGATTAAAAGCATGACGAGTACTGTGCTTCCAGTTTGATAGCTGTGACGTAAAGCGAGTCCAGTATTGTGATTCCATCTTAATTGTTGTATAGTGTGCTAGCCTTGTGCTGTGATGATGAGCCAACCTCGTGCTGTGATGATGAGCCAACCTCGTGCTGTGATGATGTGATCAGTCTCATGCTGTGATGATGATGTATTAGTTTTATACCAATCCATATTGATGCAGATGATGATTTCATTCCTTTGAGAATGACGATGTTGCCGATGAGAAAAACTTTCGATGATTGATAGATATGCCAGTCAGTGTTCCAAGATGATATTGATGATGCTGTCCTCTCACCCACCTGATGCTGTTGATGATGTTGTCCTCTCTCTTGCCTGATGTTGTTGAAGAATACCCTTCTTGTTAAGGGGGAGTGTTGAAATAATGTAACTGCAAAGTGTATTCTAATTATTATTGTGGAATTATTCATTAGATCAATCCCCATTGTGGATTGATCATGTCGTCTATTGTAAAAGACCAAATCCCCTTTTGCAGATTCGTCAAAACATAATTGTAATAGGAAGAATAAGAAGTCGACCCCTGAATATATTAAAGAGGCCCCAAAATATATTAAAGGTGGTTATAACCACCTAGATTGAGAAGTCAGCCTTTCCAGTGAAGAGACACTTCCACACATGCCAGAATTGTATAAATAAGGAGGCTAGCACCTCACTTAGACACACAGTCACTTTTTCATTGAGAGACAAGTTTCGGAGCTGCAGTTGAAGAAGAGAGAGAGAGAGAGAGAGAGAGAGAGAGAGAGAGGCACATTCTTTGGAGAGGACTTTCTGTATTTGTTTGAGTTATCTCTTGGCATTGTATTGGCTATCTATAATAAGGAAGTTTTTGCTGGGTTTTCTTCCCCTTGAGTGTTTCCCAGGATAAATGATGTGTCTCTTGTGATTGTGTATTTCTCAGTGATCCTATCTTATGTTATTATTGTCTATTGAAATGCAAAGAAATCTAATAATAACTTAAACCTTAACATCCTCTATAATCCAGCGGTCGGGTTTGCATCCGAATTCTAGATGAATGGCTCCCATTGCTTGATATTTTATAAATCTTTCCTTTGTTTAGTAAGATTTTATTCCTATGGGATTTCTACAGTGTTATCTCTCTTGAGATTTGATCATAGGATCATTGTTGATCCTATCGTGATCAACAATAATCACAAATTTCTTCAGCCTTAAGGTTTTCTTTTGCCGATCTGTAGTATAATTTTCCTTCGGAGATTAACCTTGCTACTTTGTTGCAATCTCTTTCCATCATTGACCCTTCATTACACATGGACATACCTTATTGGCCATCCTGACACTAATTCCAACTGTAAAACTGTTCATGAATGATTCATGTTGCCATCATAACAACTTATCATGACTGTTGACATCAATGACACCATATCATTGACAATATGTCCAACAATATCCCCCTTTGTCATTAAGGGAAACACACTAAATTCATACAGAAACTCCCCGTGTGATAATTCTTCTCTCTTCTGAATTTACTCTCCCCCTTTGACATCAATGGCAAAGGGTTTCTCCCCTTATGATCAACCTCTGTCTGTATGCATGTTGTTGACCAAAATATGAACTTGGGTAACTCCCCTTGCAATCATGCTTTGCCTGCCATAACTGAATGACTCCCCCTATCAATATTCTCTCTCTGTCTCTGACTACTCTCCCCCTTTGTTGCTGAAAGGGTATCTCTTCATGTAACACCCTGTTTCCCCCAGTCTGTAAAAATAACTATATTGGCCAAGAACTGTGGCAAACTAAAAAATGTGAATGTGTGATGTGAATGGACCTTGTGGAAAAGGTCGATGAATGTAAATAATAATATAAATATATATATGTATTACAGGACCGATGAGAGGGGAAGGTGATGAAAAAGAGACCACGATGGCTGAAGAAAGGTGGTGGAAGGCACCTGGAAAGGTGGCGTTAACTTCCACCGAAACCAATACCGTATTTGGACTTCACTGGCCTGGAGAACCAAGATCGGCTCGCTGGCCCCGAATTAAATGACTCGCCAAGTTGGTAGGTAAAGGTCTCCTCATGAGTAATGAGGGATGGGGGTGAGCCGCCCATCCGTAGAGTCCTTAGACCTGACCACCGCGAGGAAGATCGTGCCACATGCAACCTCGCCGAAAGGAGAAAAGGCATGAAGAGTGTGGGATGAGGGAGCAAACGTGAGGGAAGGAAGAAAGAGAACTCTGGAAAAACACAGAGTGAGTGACAATGGAGAAGAAGGAGAGTAACCTTCATTCTTGGTCATTGACAAACAGAGACGCGGTCTCGCAGCATTGTGGTCTCAGCTCGAGGGTGGCTAGTGGTAAATCCGTTGGGAGTCGCTGAGCCTACAGTTGGGTGGAAACGAGCACCCCTCTCAACAATTGCAATCACACCTGGTGTTATTTCTGATAAGTGTTTTATATCCTGTATCTTGAAGTTTATATGTTGATATATATATGTTCATAGTCTGTGCAATTTATGAATGGTTTGAGCATAAGACTGTTTGTGTGGTGTTTTGACCAGAAATGGTGGTTGCATGCTTATAATGGAAAGACCATGTATGGCTTATGTTTTACGAATTTCCATTTATATGCTTACCGATCTAAGTCAGACTTCAATTATGCTCTCGGGAGATTGTTCCTGTGTTTTTGCTACTAGATGCCTTGGATAGATTTCCTCCCGAAGGCATCCTTTTGAGACCACTCCCTTACCTTAGAGAAGACCTTCCACTCTGGTCTTCAAAACTTGGTGTAAATTACCTGAGGACCCAAAGAAGGATGTTAGCGGTTAAGTCTCAAAACCTTGTATGAGGGAGAACGGTCCTTGTAGACCTCAACATTTTGGCGTTTCGGCACCCGGAGTATCTACGTACGAGTTTTCTTGCACTCGTGAGTCCTGAAACCCTGACCCGCGAAATCCTGAAACGAGAGCATGTTGATAAGAATCGATTGACGGATGAGATCCCATCAGAAGATCTGCGGTCATTCACGACCGTTAGATTGGAGGAATAAACGAGGGCGTTAAATGCCTTAAACTCTTTTTTTTTTCTCCTTGTCTCCGCGAGTAGCAAAGAAATCGGGACCGTAGATCCCCAAGGTTCATGGGAGTATTCAGACGGTTGATTTTTCCATGTCCAGGGAGCGGCAGGAGAGTGCACAGTGCGGGATAGGTCTGAGCCATCAGACCTTAGTCCGAACACTCGTCAGCCATTAGATCTGACAGAATATTCATAGGGGTTAAACCTTTGTGAGTAGCAGAAGCGAAAAGTCCCGAAGGAGTTGGTATTAAGATCTCGACATTCGGGAGTTCGGGGGTCCTGAGGACGAAGGTCTGGACACTCGACATCAGAAGTTCCAAATTTTTGAAAGGATCGAAGCCGTCCATCTGTGGAAGGATGCGTGTCGCGAGATCATCTTCTTCAGAGACTCGGGCATCACGACTCATAGAGGTGAGCGTCTAGACTTTGCAAGTGGTGAAGTCGTGGAAGAATCTGAGCCATTCATTGGGAGGAGGATGCCTTTCGCGAGATCCTCTCTATCAAGGATTCATACATCGGGAGTCAGAGGAGGAAATCTCTTGACTTCACGAGTGGCGATGTCATGAGAAGATCAGAACCATCCGTCTACGGAGGACAGGTGGTAGAGATCGAGGGATCTTGTGAACTCGGAGGTTCGCAAGGTGAGAGCCCAGGAGTTGGGTGCTCTAAGTCGCGAGTAGCAAAATCGCAAGGAGAAAGGATCACCATTGGATCTAGGTCATGGGAGGATCATTGTATCAAAGCCTCATCGCGCGTATCACGCATTTGGAGGTTCAGAGGTTGAGAGGACCTCTTCTCGACATCAGAAGTCACAAAAGACCGATCACTGAAACCCCAAAATGGCGTGAGGTGTGAATGAGGTTAAGGAAAGCCGGGATTTGATCGTGACCATTGATCATCCCAAAAATATCACGACCGTTGATCTTGGCTGAAGGCTGCCGCCGTCCATCGGAGGGACACGTGGCTGTCGGTCGACATTTCAGTATCCGGGAAACCAGAGGGCCAGAAAACCTTGCCCACGCAAATTTTGAAATCCCGATACATGCTGTAGTGGAGAGGAGAAGTCCCAAAAGAATCTGGACTATCCATCAGAGGAGACGCATGGTGAGTTGTCACAGTTTCGGGAAAAGTCCCGAAATCTAGTGGACCGTTGGATCCACCCTCTTAAGAGCTGTCGATCTCTTACATGAAATTTCCATAACGGGATTCAAAGATTTGAATGACAAGGAGTCTTGGAGTCATTGAATTTCAAACTCCCGAGTACCGAGACCCCGAAAGGACCCATACAGTTGGATCAGGGGAGGCTTACAGCTGTCGATCTCCCTTTGGAGGGAAACTTTGGAGACCTCAGAACTTTCGGGGATTTGAATGGGGAAAGGTAGAAGTCATGCATTGCAATTCCCTGAACCGCAAAAAGCTGATAAGAGTTTGGCTGGCTTAAGTGCGTGGACACGGAGTAGGGTCACGTGGACAAGACCCCAAGTGGGAAAATTGCCACTCGCTAGCCCTGTCGGGGTTTGACGTTTCACTGTTTCGAGCTTCGGGGTTTGCAGAGTCAAAAGACTTGACGTTCTGGTAGCATGGAGTCACGAAGTGAGAAAAGACGCTGTACTAGTTCTGCCCGTAGTCGTGACCCACGATCACATGGAGGTGGACATATGAGGAACTAGTTGACGCTAGGCCCCCGTAAGTATCTCGGGGATTCTAATCCTCGAGAAATTGACGAAAAATTTATTATGCTAGAGTGGGTTTGTGACAAATTGGTATTAGATCATGGTTACAACACTCGGCTTCCTTGGGCTCATGAACGAGTTGCGCAGAAGCTCCGTTCGGAACACTCTTAAAAAATAAGAAGAAGAGTAACCCCCTGTCTTAACCTCCCTAATTAAAAGACGAAGTTGAGAATGAAAAATCCCTATTGTGTGTGTGTACATGTGAAAATATGAATTATGTACTAGTTATAAATAAATATAAATATCAACTAACAACCAGTGTTTTTCCTTTTTCACAAAAGCGGAAGATCAACCGCGGGAAATTATCAACGCATAGTATGGTGACTCACCATGAAGTGGGAGAAGGCTCCCACAATAGAGATGAAGATTCTGACGAAAGGAGGGTAGAAAGGACCCCTCCAGGTCTAGCCGAGACTGTGAGGAGCCTCATGGTTGAATTACAAAGATGTAAGGCCGACAATGAAAGGATGATGAAAGAAGAAGAAAAACAAACAAAAATTAACACAGTTTTATTGTAAAGTTTATCCGATCTACAAAGAAAAATGCATCATGAAATTGAAACTCAGAAACATGTTCATATTAGTGGTCACATTGAGAGGAGCACCTCGAAAAAGATCCGCCCCAGAGGTAAAGGAAAAGCATCGGATGATTCCTCTGAGAAGGAAGCTGACGATTCAGAAGGGTCTTCTAGTAGCAGAACCGGTTCCTATCCCCAAAGGAAACTGAAGAAGCAAAAGTCTTCCAAAGGTCGTAAATTCGAAGAATTCAGAAAATCCAAACCACCCTCCTTCGACGGTGAAATAAAGAAGGGAGAGGAAGAAGAGGTTTGGCTACTTGGACTAAAGAAGTATTTTAGAGTCCATGACTTTTCAGAAAATATGAAGGCCCGAGTGGCCACCTTCAACTTGAACGGAAAGGCTTCCATTTGGTGGGAAGACCTTAAGAATGTGAAAGGGGTTCGCGAAGAGGACCTGTCTTGGGAACGGTTTGAGAAATACTTACGAAAGAAGTATCTGTCGGAAAAATATTTCGGCGAAAAGACTAAAGAGTTTTATGAACTCAAACTGGGATAACTCACTATAGAAGAATATGTCAACAAATTCCTCGATTTGTTGAGGTATGTACCCTATATCAAGGCAGAAAAGGCAAAGGTGCAACACTTCATCAGTGGACTACCTAAGGACTATCGGAATAGAATTGAATTTGATGAGCCAAAGACTCTAGAAGGCACTATTCGAAAGGCAACCTATTGTCATGAACAATTTGGGCATCGA
>JZKD02S1253582.1:52944-84485 GCA_000966675.3 Picea glauca
ACAATGTACTCAGCAAATTCCTAGACAAATTTGTGCTTGTTTTTATTGACGATATATTAATTTACTCCAAGAATAGAAAAGAGCATGAAGAGCATCTTAGACTTGTGCTGCAAGTCCTAAGAGAACATCATCTCTATGCCAAATTCAACAAATGTGAATTCTTCCAGAAGAAAATACATTACTTAGGCCATGTTCTCCCTGAAGAAGGAGTAGTGGTAGACCTTGACAAAATCAGGTCTATTATGGAATGGCCTACCCCAAAGGATGTTTCGGATGTCAGATCCTTTATGGGATTAGAAGGATACTATAGGATATTTATAAAAGGATTCTCCAAGATTGGTTGTCCAATCACTGCCCTCCAGAAGAAGGGGACAAAATTCCTGTGGACACAGAAGTGTGAAGAAAGATTTCAAACCTTGAAACATCTACTGACCCATGCACCCGTGATGAAGATCGCCAATCCAGAAGCTGACTTCCTCATGTGCACAGATGCTTGTAAGGAATGGCTCGGAGGAGTCCTTATGCAGGAAGGAAGTGTAATCTACTATGAATCCTAAAAATTGAATGAGCATGAAGTCAATTATGTGACCCATGATCTAGAATTGGCTTCCATAGTGCATGTCTTGAAAATGTGGAGGCATTACCTCCTGGGAAGAAAGTTTGTGCTTATGATAGATCATTGTGGATTGTGATACCTGTTTGATCAACCAAAGATCAATGCTAGACAAGCTAGGTGGATGGCCCTCCTTAGCGAGTTTGATTTCAAAATCATACACATTAAAGGAAAGGAAAATAGGGTGGCCGATGCCCTTAGCAGAAGTATGAAAACAATTTACCTGGTAGCGGTGAGCACCTGCGAGACAGATGTCAAGGAAAGAATTAGAAATGCACAAGAAATAGATCCCTTCGTCCAGACCGTGACCATGTACCTACAGCAAGGACCCGCCGAAGAAAAATATGAAGGCTACCAGATGACTGAAGGAGGTCTTCTCACTTACAGAAGTAGATTTTATATTCCAGATTGTGATGACTTGAAGAGGTTCATACTGGATGAACTACATAAACGACCCTATTCTGGTCATCCAGGATACCAAAAGATGATCACGACCACTAGGAGACAATTCTATTAGCCTGGAATGAAGAAAGACATAGCCGAGTACTTGGCCAAATTCATAGAGTGCCAACAAGTTAAAGCAGAACACCGACACCTAGCAGGATTATTACAACCTCTACCAATTCCAGAATGGAAATGGGAAACCATCTCCATGGATTTCATCACTAGATTTCCAACATCGATCAAACAAAACAATGCCATGATGGTAGTGGTGGAAAAATTGAGCAAGTCTGCCCATTTCATCCTTGTCAAATCCACTTGCAAAGAAATCGATATCGCCCAAGTATTCATGAAGGAGATATTTAGACTGCATGGTATGCCGAAAGAGATCGTGTCCGACAGAGACAAGAAATTTACTTCTAACCTTTGGAAATCACTGATGGCTGGCTTAGAAACCAAATTGTTGTTTAGCACCGCCTATCACCCTCAAACCAACGGACAAACAGAAAGAGTGAACCAAATACTTGAAGACGTGCTAAGAATGCATGTAATGCATCAACCCAAGAAGTGGGAAGACTACCTACCACTGGTAGAATTTGCCTGCAACAATGACTACCAAGCATCCTTAAAGATGAGTCCCTTCGAAGTCCTCTATGGTAGACCGTGTAACACTCCAGTCAGCTGGAGTAATCCCATAAATAGGATCTCTTTTGGAACCGACATGTTGAAAGAAATGGAACAACAAGTGACTCAGATAAAACAAAACCCGAAGGTCGCTCATAATTGACAAAAAAGTTATGCCGACCAAAAGAGAACTCCAAGAGAGTTCAAAGCGGGAGATCATGTATATCTTAGATTTAGGCCCAGGAAAAGTTCCCTGAAAATGGGAACTTGTGCCAAGTTAACACCTCAGTATTGTGGACCCTTTGAGGTTCTAGATAGAGTGGGACCTATAGCCTATAGGCTAGCACTTCCTCGCACAGTCAAAGCACATAATGTTTTCTGTGTCTCATTATTGAAGAAATATGTACATGATGCTAACCATATAATTGATTGGTCTGTGATCCAGGTGGAACCGAAGGGAGAATTTTTACAAGAACCTCAATGCATACTGGATAGAAAGGAAACCCCGCTCCGAAACCGAACCATTGCACAGGTCAAGGTGCAGTGGAAACATTTTGGCCCAGATGAGGCTACATGGGAAATGGAGGATGCCATGAAACGTGCATATCCAATTTTGTTTACACCTATACATGCATGTCATGTTGATATATAAGAACATCAAGGACAATGTTCCTTTAAGGGGGAGGGAATTGTAACACCCTGTTTCCCTCAGTCTGTAAAAATAACTATACTGGCCAAGAACTGTGGCAAACTAGAAAATGTGAATGTGTGATGTGAATGGACCTTGTGGAAAAGGTCGATGAATGTAAATAATAATATAAATATATATATGTATTGCAGAACTACTGAGAGGGGAAGGTGCTGAAAAAGAGACCACGATGGCTAAAGAAAGGTGGTGGAAGGCACTTGGAAAGGTGGCGTTAACTTCCGCCGAAACCAATACCATATTTGGACTTCACTGGCCCGGAGAACCAAGAGAGGCTCGCTGGCCCCGAATTAAATGATTCGCCAGGTTGGTAGGTAAAGGGCACCTCATGAGTAATGAGGGATGGGGGTGAGCCGCCCATCTGTAGAGTCCTCAGACCTGACCACCGCGAGGAAGATCGTTCCACACACAACCTCGCCGAAAGGAGAAAAGGCATGAAGAGTGTGGGATGAGGGGGCAGACGCGAGGGAAGGAAGAAAGATAACTCTGGAAAAACATAGAGTGAGTGATAGCAGAGAAGAAGGAGAGTAACTTTCATTCTCAGTCACTGAAAAACAGAGATGCAGTCTCACAACATTGTGGTCTCATCTCGGGGGTGGCTAGTGGTAAATCCGTTGGGAGTCACTGAGCCTACGGTTGGGTGGAAACGAGCACCCCTCTCAGCAGTTCCAATCACACCTGGTGTTATTTATGATAAGTGTTTTATATTATGTATCTTGAAGTTTATATGCTGATATATATATATGTTCATAGTCTATGCAATTTATGAATGGTTTGAGCATAAGACTGTTTGTGTGGTGTTTTGACCAGAAATGGTGGTTGCATCCTTATAATGGAAAGACCACGTATGGCTTATGTTTTACGAATTTCCATTTATATGCTTACCGATCTAAGTCAAACTTCAAGTCTACTCTCGGGAGATTGTTCCTATGTTTTCCCTACCAGATGCCTTGGATAGATTTCCTCCCGAAGGCATCCTTTTGAGACCACTCCCTTACCTTAGAGAAGACCTTCCAGTCCGGTCTTCAAAACCTGGTGTAAATTACCTGAGGACCCGAAGAAGGATGTTAGAGGTTAAGTCTCAAAACCTTGTATGAGGGAGAATGATCCTCGTAGACCTCAACATTTCAGCGTTTCGGCACCCGAAGTATCTAGGTGCGAGTTTTCTTGCACTTGCGAGTCCCGAAACCCCGACCTGCGAAATCCCAAAATGAGAGCGTGTGGATAAGAATTGATTGACGAACGAGATCCCGTCGGAAGATCTACGGTCATTCATGACTATTATATTGGAGGAATAAATGAGGGCGTTAAATGACTTAACCCCTTTTTTTTTCTCCTTGTCTCCGCGAGTAGCAAAGAAATTGGGACTGTAGATCCCTAAGGTCCGTGGGAGTATCCGGACCGTTGATTTTTCCACGTCTAGGAAGCGGCAGGGGAGTGCACAATGCGGGATAGGTATGAGCCATCTGACCTTAGTCCGAACACCCGTCAGCTGTTAGATCTGACAAAAGATGCATGGGGGTTAAACCTTCATGAGCAACGGAAGCGAAAAGTCCTGAAGGAGTTGGTATCGGGATTTCGACATTTGGGAGTTCAGGGGTCCTAAGGACGAAGGTCTGGACACTCGACATTAGAAGTTCCGAATTTGTGAAAGGATCAAAGCCATCTGTCTACGGAAGGATGCGTGTCGTAAGATCATCTGCTTCAGAGACTCAGGCATTGGGATTCACAGAGGTGAGCATCTAGACTTTGTGAGTGGCGAAGTAACGGAAGAATTTGAGCCGTTCGTTGGGAGGAGAATGCGTGTCGCGAGATCCTCTCTATCGAGGATTTGAACATCGGGAGTCGGAGGAGGAAATATTTTGACTTCGTGAGTGGAAAAGTCTCGAGAATATCAGAACCGTCCATCTACGGAGGACATGTGGTAGAGATTGAGGGATCTCATGAAATCGGAGGTTCACAAGGTGAGAGCCCAGGAGTTGGGTGCTCCAAGTCGCGAGTAGCGAAATTGTGAGGAGCAAGGATCACCATTGGATCCAGGTCATGGGAGGACTGTTGGATCAGAGCCTCATCGTGCGTATCGTGCACTCGGAGGTTCGGAGGTTGAGAGGACCTCTTCTCGACATCAGAAGTCGCGAAATCCTGATCACCGAAACCCCGAAATGGTGTGAGGTGTGAATGAGGTTAAGGAAAGCTGGGATTTGATCGTGACCATTGATCATCCCGAAAAGATCACGACCATTGATCTTGGCTGAAGGTTTCCACCGTCCATCGAAGGGACATGTGGTTGACGGTCGACGTTTCGGTATTCGGGAAACCAGAGGGCCAAAAAACCTTGCCCACGCAAATCGTGAAATCCCGATACGCGCCGTAGTGGAGAGGAGAAGTCCCGAAAGAATCTGGACTGTCCATCAGAGGAGAGGCATGGTGAGCTGTCAGAGTTTCAGGAAAAGTCCCAAAATCCAGTGGACCGTTGGATCCACCCTCTTAAGAGCCGTCGATCTCTTACATGAAATTTCCATAACAGGATTCAGAGATTTGAATGACAAGGAGTCTTGGAGTCGTTTCATTTTGAACTCCCAAGTACCGAGACCCTGAAAGGACCCATATCATTGGATTAGGGGAGGCTTACGACCACCGATCTCCCTTTGGAGGGAAACTTTGGAGACCTCGGAACTTTCGGGGATTTGAATGGGGAAAGGTAGAAGTCATGCATTGCAATTCCCCAAACCACGAAAATCCGATAAGTGCTTGGATGGCATAAGTATGTGGACATGGAGCAGGGTCACGTGGACAAGACCCCAAGCAGGAAACTTGCCACTCGCTAGCCCTATCGGGGTTTGACGTTTCACTGTTTCGAGCTTCGGGGTTTGCAGAGTCGAAAGACTCGACGTTTTGGTAGCACTGAGTTGCGAAGTGCGAAAAGACGCCGTACTGGTTCGGCCCGTAGTCGTGCCCATGATCACATGGAGGTGGACATATGAGGAACTAGCTGATGCTTGGCCCCCGTAAGTATCTTGGGGATTCTAATCCTCGAGAAATCAACGAAAAATTTATTATGCCAGAGTGGGTTTGTGACACTTCCCTTGTCAATTTACTAACTTCTTATCTCAGTTCATTGGGATATTTATGTTCACATAAGTAGTCTTTTTGATACCAAAATACTCCTCCTGAGTTTTTACCGACTTTCCTTTTTCAAATAGAACAAGAGTATGAATCTTATTGATCTTTTTGATCTGCTTCTTATTCTTCTTTGATATTTCACAGGAATATCAATTGAGGAAGGATACCAATTGATTTAAATACCAATTTTTTTTATCAATTGATCTTTGTTGAATGTTACTCCTTGAACTTCTCTGTTACCTTTATTTTTCCTCTTCTTGTATTTTACAACTAACCCTACCAATTATTTTTCTTTTGACCACTAATCTACAGATAGTCAAGATTTTCCATATGTTAATTTTAAAAACTCTTGGCATAATCCTTTGATTTTGTAGAAACCAATTTAAACTTCTTTTTGTATTTTCTTTCTTTGGCTAACAAATTATGACATCACCAGAAGTTGATATTGTCCCATATTCTTCTTTAGGCACTTCCTTTTCTTGGGCTTGATTGATTTCATATTGAATTTCACATTCTTTATTAGGACCTTCACCCATCATGTTCTTATTATTAATTTCTTCATTTCCAGGTGTAATATTATCTTTCTTGCTTTCTCCTTCAGATTTTCTTCTCCATATCTTTCTATGAGATATTCTGATTTTTGGATCTTCTCTTTCTAATTGTGTTTTTGGAGATTTGTCATCTCCTTTATTTCTTCCAACTTTTATTAGGTTTTGTCACTAACTTGAATGACTTATTTAAGGATTGACTTTTTGAACTCCTGTAGTTTTGGGATTTGTGCCCAAACCTATCACAGTTGTAACACATTGTATGACAAAATTTTGATGTGTGCCCAACAAAATTGCATCTCCAACATCTAATTGAGTTTTTGGATTTTCCTGCATATCATTTCTCTAGTTTCTTGCAGTCCATTGCTTTATGGGCAAAGCTATGAAAATAAAAACAATAGCCATTGAAGGTGTTTCCATTCTTGATTTTCTTTTGTCTTGAGAGATCTGTTATTTGATTTTCTTCTTCATTTTTACTTCTATAGCTTCCTTCCTTAACAAATTTCATGACTTGTAATTGCTTTGTAATTGCACAGTTTCCTTTTGAGAAGGATGATCCTTTCTCATGTTTGTAAATGGTGCTCCATTTGTCATTGTATTCTTTCTTATTATATCCAAGGCCAGTTTTGTCATCAGCTGATATTTGGCTCTTCCAAATCTTATTTAGGATAGTTGAGATATTCTAGAATTTGACAATATTAGTTGTCTTTTCATTCATCTTTTTGAGATTGACTATTTCTAGCTTCAACATGTGACATAATTCTTCCATTTTAGTCAATTGAATCTTCAGGGCTTCTTCCACTTCCTTAGCATGTTCAAGTTGAGTCTTTAGATTGATGACTATTTATTTTGTCTCATCCAAGACTTCTTTTCATTTAATAGTTTTGTCATATGTCTTCAATTCTTCCATATATTTTGTTAGATCAAAAGCTTTAGTTTTCAATATTTTGATTTCTTCCTTGTATTCTAGCTGAATTTTTTTGAGGTTGATGGCTTCTAATTCAAACATTTAGCATGACTCTTCCTTTTTAGTTATTTTTATCTTATGGGCTTCTTCCTTTTTCTTAGCTTCTTCAATTTGAGTCATTAGATCTGCATTAGTACTTTCATTTATCTTTTCGAAGTTGATGATTTCCAATTCCAACATGTGGTAAGAATTTTCTTTCCTTGTTAATTGGATCTTTAGGTCTTCTTCACTTTCTTTAATTTCCTCAAGTTGAGTTTTTAGACTGTTAACTAATTCTTCTGATTCTTTTAGTACTTCTTTTCTTTTACTGTCACGTGTCTTTAATTATTCCATCTCTTATGTTAGATTAATAACTTTGTTTTTCAATCTTTTGATCTCTTCTTCTTTGTTTTCTAACTGAATATTTTGCTCATTCTCTTCATGGTTAGATTGATCTAACTGTTGAAGTTTATCCAACTCTTCAAAAGTGCACATAACTGTATATTCAATATGGTCAAGAACATCCACAAGAACTTTAATATGCATATAATTTCCTGGTTCCATACAAATCTCATCTATTGCAGCTGTAACATCAGTCTTAAGATTATGTAATTTTTCTTTAGTGATTACTGAGGTATGCCTCAATTCCTTGATGAGGTTGTCTTCTTCATTTATGACTGAGGATTGAATCAAATCCTTCATTTCATTTTGATTAAAAGTGTCTTTTAATGTATTACGTTCTTCAATCTGATTGCAATTTTCCTTTTCTTTATCTTGATAAGAATTCTCTTCTTTTGAGTTTTGTTCTTTATTTTGATAGGAATCCTCTTTATCTGAGTCTTATTCCTCACTTTGATAGGATTTCTCTTCTTCTTGTGTTTCATTCTGATAACAATTTTCTAGTTGGATCCATAATTCTTTAGCATATTTGTAGTGCCTCATCTTTTCTTTGACCTGGTCTGACAATCCATCCTGGATTGCTTTTAAGGCTACTTAATTGTTTCTCCTTGCCTCCTTTATAGTTTTGGTTTTTCTCTTTGAAGTAGTT
Organism: Picea glauca; assembly: GCA_000966675.3. Lineage (NCBI taxonomy): Eukaryota > Viridiplantae > Streptophyta > Pinopsida > Pinales > Pinaceae > Picea > Picea glauca. Next base: position 60,994 of record JZKD02S1253582.1, read on the forward strand.
AAGTGCTATGACTTACTTACTACCGAATCCCAAACTCTAGATCCTCTTGACTTCAGATATCTTTTCGTATTTTCCCTCCATGATGAATAATTTGTTCCATCAAATAAGGGAGCTTCATTTGGGGAGATAACAATTTGTCCACCCATTTCTTTTGAATCTACCTTCCGGTGTTTAAACTGTGTTGAAATAACTTGCTCTGATACCAATTGTTGAAATGGAAACTTAACATTGAGAGGGGGGGGTGAATCAGTGTCACAAAACTTTGGACACTTTTCAACTTTTCATAATTTAACTGAAAAACATATATTTATTTCATTTTCTCAACCAATATATAAAAGAATAAATATTTTATTTATTTATTTAACTTGAATGAATACATAAGATCAAGCAACTATGAGAGACCCAACTCTTTATTACAAGACCCAACTTGTAGTTCTCAAATCCAATTGAGAAATGAGGAATCCAACCCTCATAACAAGTCCCAAGTTGTTGATCTCAGATCCAATTGAGATGTGAGGAATACAATCCTCATACAAGACCCAACTTGTAAACATGAAACAACCTGATAGAATGAACCTTCATTCAATCCATTATATATAAATATATATACTTCAACAAATTCAACTGCACTTCTTCTCACCATTCTTTCTTGTTTATATAGTCTTCCAACTGGTGTGAATTTGAATCATTGTGTCTTTGGATATTTGAACCATTGTACCTTTTCATTTAAATGATAATATTAAACTTTAAATAATATCATTTTTTATTTTTATTCTTTATTCATAATGTTCATGATTTAACTCTCTTAATGATGACTCTGTGTCGGTTCTTTTGTCTTCATGAGTTGATCACATACATGGATCGACTCATCATATCGTTCTCATTCTTCCACTGTGTCCTCAATTTGTCAACATATCATATTCGATCTTTTCACCTATTCTTTGTATTATTATGGTCTTAATCCTCTGTCGAATTATAGAGATGAAATCTGTATGAGGTGCTTCCTTCAAACCATTTTCATATGACCATAGGCATAGAACCATGAGATTATAAATTTAAGTGTTGCCTCTTCTTTTACCCTTATTTCTTTATTCGATACGACCGTAGGTGGTGACTAGGCACTAGCATAAATAAGTGCTTGATCACTTGTCAAGATTGACGGTCACATTTTAATCACACGATGAGATGGACGACTGTCGTTACTTCGGGACTTCGTCCTTCGCGACTTCCATCCTCTGTAATATTTCAAATATCCTGAAGCAAATTTCGTCGAAGTAGATTGGACAATTGATATTTTATTTGCATGATGAGCGGTTCTCATTCACTTCGAAAATTCGATGTTCGACGATTTCTAATCTTTGCAATCTTTTAACCTCCTGGATCAAAGACGCCTGTCCATAATATTCAACGATTGAGAATGCTCTCTGAAGTAGATCAACATTTAGATTCACTTCATGGTTTACACTTACTCTATCCTTCCAGTGTACTTGATCAATGGTTTATAATGCTCCCAAATTAGATCAATGGTTAGCGTTAACTTTGGGCTTCAGCGCTTCGGGCAGTTACTGGTGCTAGAAACTGGTTTCCCTCAAAGTACATACTCTCGAAGTGACATAACTTACTGACGTCACTGCTGAATTGGTCACTGGTCGAGTGACTACCACGTGTCACTTAGATTCATGAATTTCACGTAACCTAAAGTGCCACATGGACCTAGACACTTGTCACCATCTAATTGCGCCACATGGATCTCCTGATGTGGCACATGTCCTCCTTCTTGATCTAACGATCATCATGTTTTCTCTAGATCTGATGGTCCTTTATGGCTTACACTGTCCTTCCACTCAACTTGATCCAACAGTCGAGAACGCTCCTGGAGCAGATCAACGACCAGGGATGATTGTGGGGTCCCAATTAACATGGCGTTTAAAACTATCGTCGAGGTCCGCAATGGAAACTGCTCGTTGGTAGTGGAACTGATGCCAACTGTAGATCTATTAGCGGGTGATATCGACGGTCTAGACTAATTGCGGGATTGGAATTAACATGTTGTTTAATCCTCCCTTCACTCTCCACAATCAATCATTTCCCTTAATATGGCGCTTGCGTATCCAACGATCATGACTTGATCTGATCATTGACCAGTCCCCCAACGGATTGAACGAAACTTCAATGGTCCTTCTCTTGTAACTCCCAGATATGATGGTCGAGATATAATTCTTCCAAACTCTGACTTCCCCTCAATCTCACGGTTCCTGATTTGTCCCGAAATCTACATCAACGTACAAGATTCTTTTCCTTCTTTACACATGTTTCCTCTATGATCCATTGGTCGGGTTTGCATCCGAATTATGGATGAATTGCTCCCATTGCTTGATATTTTATAAAGGTTTCCCTTGTTCAGTAAGATTTTCTTCCTGTGGGATTTCTGCAGTGCTATCTCTCTTGAGCTTTGATCATAGGATCATTGTTGATCCTATCGTGATCAACAATAATCATGAATTTCTTCAGCCTTAAGGTTTTCTTCTGCCAATCTTTAGTATAATTTTCCTCCTGCGATTGAATTTGCTGCTCTGATTAATTCTATTTCCATCATTGACCCTTCATTACACATCGACAGACCTTATTGGTCATCCTGACACTAATGCCAACTGTATAATTTTTCATGACTGATTCATGTTGCCATCATAAAAACTTATCATGATTGTTGACATAAATGACAACATATTAATGCCAATATGTCCAACATGCTCTATTTTAATTAGTTAGCATTTTCCTATTTTAGCATCCGCAACTTAATTATTAACTCATAACAACATTTTTTTTTCCTTTAACACTAAATTTATCACTGTAACATACCCAACCGCTAGGATCAGCCATGCTACTCCAAGGATTCTCTCCAAGAAACATCTGAAACCACACTATAACGAACCCAACCACCCATAGGCTGGATCCCAAAAATAACAAGATTAATCTCAATTCTTAAAATCGATCTCTGGTAATAAAATTAATTCAAGAACGCATGCAGGAGATAAGATAATAAAACATGAATTTAACAAAAATCAATTTGAATTCTTAAATAAGATTTATCATTCCATGCACAACCATAAATAACAAGCATGCATAATATAAACATAGATCTCAGAGATAATAATTAATACACAACGGAAAAAAATATACAAGTAACAGAAACCATGACAAAGATAACTTATGTTTAATAAAACGAATCACTAACTGGCTGCAGACCAAAGACGTTCCACCCAATCATAGACATGATTTTTACAAGTCTCAACAACAATGCCACCTCGGAGCCAAGGCTATGAATCCACAAGGACAGTTCCAGGGTGTCACTCAACTTTCCAAACCAGTCAGCACTTAAGCTCTCACATATTTCTCAACACACAACAATCCAAAGTACACCAACTCTCTTCTCTCCAGCCTGCACAACCTAAGAGAATGGACCCCCTCCGCTGCCATGTAATCCCTTAGTTTGTCCACCTCCTTCCAGGGCTCCAACGCATTTGGTCAAGAATCTCCATGCTGGGCACTCTTAGGACTCATGGCTGTGATAAAAACTTAACACATGTCATTGCAACTCAGAAATGAAGGAATGCATTTTAGGGCTGGAATACACCAGTCATTACTACAACCAACAAATGATGGCTTCTTCCTAAAAAAATATCCCCCAAGTCCCAACCAAGAACAAGGACGAAGGGAAACAATGAATGAAGAGTGAATAATGAAGAATAATGGAGAATAACCATGGAGAAGAACCCCCAAACAACCCACAAGAGGTGTTTATATATTTACTTGCAAATCAAGAACCACATGTAATTCCCCAAGAAGTTCATGTAACTGATTCTCTCGATTAAAAAAATCATGGGTAATTATAATAAAAAGACTTATCCCCTTAATCCCCCTCTCTCGTGGAATCATAGCCCTCTATAACTCTTTTCCTTGTCCGTCTAGCATCCAACAATGTATTTTATTATTGATAATGATCAAAGCATTACATTTCCTAGGCACTCCGACCTCTTTTAATTGTTTAGGCACTTTGGCCTTTCATCAAATAAAAAAATCACATTATTTAATATGGGGACTCAAAACTGGGGTATTACACCCCCCCCTATTTTGGTATTGTCCTCAGTGCATACAAATAACTAACAATCAAAATTTCAAAATTATTCAAAAAGTCGCAGGTATTCTGCCTGCATCAAATATTCATGCTCCCAAGTAGCATCTTCAGGACCGTAGTAGGTCCACTGAAATTTTACTAGCTCTATAACTCGATTCCGGAGAATTTTGACTTTTCTATCTAATATGCGCACTGGTTGGACCTGAAATTCTTCCTTTAGCACCACCTGAATCAAATTCCAATCAATAACATGGTTAGGATCATTACATACTTTTTCAACAAAGAGACATGAAATAAATTATGCACATTCATGGAAGCAGGAAATGCAAGCATGTATGTTACTGACCCTTTTCTGTCCAATATCTCAAATGGACCACATAATTTGATTGTTATCTTTGTACATCTACCCATCTTCAATGAGCTCTTCTTGGGATTCACTTTCAAAAGAACATGCTCCCCCACTTTAAATTCTCTGGTTGTCATATTCTTATCTACATAACTCTTCTGTTTATCTTGTGCTGCCTTTAAATTCTTCTTAATTCTAACCATATGGTCTTCCAAATTCTTGAGAAATTCTTGCCCAAGTACCTCTATCATATGGGTTATCCCAACTCACGGGAGTATTTGATTTCCTACCATACAAAGCTTCAAACAAGCTCATATTCAATGAAGCTTGATACCCATTATTATAGCAAACTCAACCAAGTACAAGTAATATTCCCACTTAGATGGCTTATCCATCACGTACATTCTCAACATGTCTTCAATTACTTGGTTGACTCTCTCTGTCTGCCCATCTAATTGTGGATGGTATGCTGTGTTAAAGTTGTGATTTGTACCAAATCCTTTAAACAATTCCCTCCAGAAATTTGAAGTAAACTTTGTATCTATGTTTGAAACAATTTCCTTAGGTATCCCATGCAACCTAGCAATATCCCTCATGTAAATTTATGCAATATTAGTTATTGTATGAGTCGTTTTTACAGGAACAAAATGAGTTTCCTTTGTAAATTTATCAATTACTACCATGATTGAATCATGTTTCCTTGTCATCATGGGAAATTTAGTTATAAAATCAATGGTTACCACTTCCCATTTCTTCTTTGGAATTAGTAATGGCTGTAGCAAACCCACTGGGTGTCTATGCTCAACCTTCACTCTTTGACATTCCATACATCTAGCAATGTAGTAAGCAACATCTTTCTTCATTCCTAGCCAAAAGAATTGGCTTCTTATTGCTGCAATTGTTTTCTGGTAACCGAGATGTCCGTCATACAAAACATTATGCATTTCTTTTAATACCAATTTCCTAAGTTCTCTGGAAATAGGAACACAAATTATATTTTTATGCATAAGTAATCCATCTTCCTTCATCTCATATTCTTTAATTTTATGCTGTACATTTTCCTGTTGTAAGCTTTCTTTTACCCGTAGGTAATGTTGATCTATAATAACAACATCCAATTTTTTTTTTCTTCAAATCTAATTGATGCATCCTAATGGTTGTAACATGCATGAGATGTACTCTTCTACTAAGTGCATCAACAACTTTATTTTCTTTTCCTTTGATATGCTTGATGTCAAAATCATATTCACTTAAAAATTCTAGCCATCTCATTTGCCTGACATTCAAAGTTGGTTGTTCAAAAATATATTTCAGACACTATGGTCTGCTCTTAATTCAAATCTATTTCCCATGAGATAATTCCTCCACATATTCAATGCATGAACAATGGAAACAAACTGCAAGTCATGTGTGACATAGTTCCTCTCACATTCTTTAAAATTTCTGGACTCATAACCAATGACATGCCAATTTTGAGTGAGGAATCCACCAAGTCCTTCCTTGCATTCATCTGTACATACCACACAAATTTCATTTGGGTCATAAATATTGAAAATAGGCTCACTATTAAGTAATTCTTTCAACAAATTAAATTTCCCTTCACACTCAGTTGTCCATTCAAATTCAATTCCATTCTTTTGCAAAGAAGTGATGGGATGAGCAATCTTAGAGAACTTTACTATAAATCTTCTATAGTAACCCACTAGTCCTGTAAAAGATCTTATTTCTGAAACATTCCTGGGTGTTGTCGATTCTCTGATGGCTTCAATTTTCTCTGGATATATTGTTATACCTTTTTCTGAAATAGTGTGTCCCAAGTAGTGGATCTATTCTTGGTAAAAGGAACACTTACTAAGCTTGTAATACAACTGATGTTCCCTCTACACTTGCAACGCCAATATTAGGTGATGTTAATGCTCTTCCTCTGACTTAGAATAGATAAGTATGAAATCCAAGAATACTATGACAAAATTATCCAAATAATTTCTGAATATTCCATTCACTAAGCACATAATGTTGGACAATTGGTTGTCATTTATGTCAACGCGTAGTGGATTGATGTCAACTAATGTGATGGGTGTATTTGGAGAAGTCTCCAAAGTGATCCCCTTATGGCGTAGCTCTAAGCACGACCCTCACGAGAAGACGCTCTTAAGAAGTCTACAAGAAACCCCTAAGTATGATTAAGGATCTCGCAATTGATCATAGAATTAGGTCATTAAGGATGGAGTAAATGAAGGTAACTCACTCATGGATGGATAGTCCTCATCATGCCATTTCCAGTGATAGGTGGTACACCACGTAGTTCCTCACGATTGAGGAGTTATGGCCTTGTGAAGTTAGAATCCCCGTAGAATGGAAGAAGACTCTAGTTTGTTACAAGTCTTTAATGAAAGGATAAAGTGGTTGTAACAAGAATGTTAAGAAGCCCCTAAGTTTAAGGAAATAGGTTACCCAACAAAAGTGTAAATACACCTCAAAGAGTCATTCACATTACATTCACACACACATTTTATTAAATATATTCTATGTGAATAAGTGATTCTTATCTGAGGTAACCAAGGATATTTGAGGTGAATTTTAGATGGAAGATGAAGTAAATAAGGGAGGAATTCTAAGGAGGGATGAAGTCTTGTGATGATGTGTTCTAGGGTATGTTATTTAAAGGTCATCTCACCATTTTCTCTATAATTTTTTTCTAGAATGATTCAGATAGTAAAAATTGGAGGAGGTTGAGAAGACATGTCAAGGTACTCGTGGCAAAAATTTCAGCATCTGGGTTATTGTATTTTATGAGATACACTCTGTGGAAAATAGGGTTTTTGGCTAGTCCTGAAACTAGTCTCAAACATGTGTTCTGGGTAAAAAAGTCACAACTTTTTCATAGAGGATCCAAATTCAGTGAGACAAAAACAATTGGATAGGGTACAATCCCTAGAATGTTTTGTATGATTTTTAGAGCCAGATATCAAATATTCTGCGTGTGGCATGCTCTACAAGTTCTCTCTCTAGAATAAGCCAAAATTCAACAAGGTTTTCAATTTTTTCCATAACTCCTTTTCTGGGATATTCCAAGTAGTGAAACTTGTAGGAATTGTAGAGAAGATATTGAATAATATTGGGTAAAAGTTTTATACCTTTATTCAGTACATGTACGAAGTCATTCTTGTTGAAAGTTAGGGTTTTTGACTAATCCAAAAACTAGTCCCGTGAGACTAAGGTAAATTTTTATGAAGATGTTATTCTCTTGTTTCTGAAGTTGAGGAAGGTATGCAGGTCTGTGATCACATACACCAGGTCTGTTATAGAGTTATAGGTATGTTTATATGCATGTTTTGAGGGTTACATGTTGATGATGGTATGATACATGCTTGAGAGGCATGTCTTGTTGATGCATGGTACATCTTGGTAATGGTTTTGGTATCCATGTGAGTGGATCTGGGTACAGTTGGTTGATGAAGGTATATCAGTGACAAAGATAGTGACAGGTTGGATGATTGGTTGATCATCAATGACAGTGACAGTATCAGTGGTAGTGACAGTGAGTCTACACTTATATTTCAGGGTGACAGGACGTGGCAAGGATAGGTGGTTGTAGCCACCTTCCAGTTGGTGTCAGATAAATCAGATTGTTGTAGCCTCCTTATAGTTGGAACCAAAGAATTTAGGGAGATGTTTCTTCCTTTAGGTTGAATCATGAGAATAGGGGGTTGTAGCATCCTTCCAGTTGCAACTCGAAAATTGGGAAGTTGGTGCTTCCAATGAATGTATTATTTTGACATATAAGAAAATAATTCTGTGGTTTTTTACCATTTGGGTTTTCACATAAATTATGGTGTACTATGCATTTGATGTGATATTTTTCATGTGATACTTCTTATGATTATACTATTGACGATATATATTGAATGATAAAGATAAACTGCTGAACATTGTGGAAGAATATACATTGTGGTTAAAAGTAATAAAAGTGCTCATACCGATTCACCCCCTCTCTCAGTATTCCAACAATTGGTATCAGATCATGTCCTTCAAGAAGTAGTCTAATCACTTGAAGGAGATAATGGAACATGCTAAGATTGGAGCACCGATATTTGATGGTCAAAATTATGTATTTTGGAGTATAAGGATGAAAACCTTTTTACATGCACAAGGATTTGATGTATGGAGAGAAATAGTAGATGGATACAAAGCACCAATGACTCCCCTAACAGACATGGATGGAAAGAAACTCAAAGAAAACAATTCAATGACTAAAGTTACTATTTTAAATAGTCTTGTTAATTCAATATTTGTTAAGGTTATGCATTGCGATTCTGCAAAGAACCTTTGGGATAAGCTTCAAAATATTTATGAAGGAGATGCCAAATTCAAGGGAGCTAAACTCCAAACCTTTAGAGATAAGTTTGAACAATTGAAGATGAAGGAAGACGAAGACATTGTAGCCTACTTTATGCGATTTGATGGAATAGTGAATACTATTATAGGTCTATGAGAAGAGATGAAGGAACCAATCATTGTTCAAAAGGTACTAAGGTCTCTACCTATGAGATTTGATCCAAATATTTCATCCCTAGAAGAAAGAACATATCTAGACATCTTGAGCATGGACGAGCTACATGGGATAATCACCTCCCATGAAATGAGAATAGAATATGATAACCTATTCACAAAGGAAGCAAAATTCAAAGCATCCAATAAGACAAAGAAAAATATCAAGCAAAAGACAAAGTCAGATTGTAGTTTCAGTGATGATTCAGAGGAAGATGAAGAAATGGAAAAATTCATAAAAAGGTTGCAAAGAGGAACTAGTAAATACAAAGGTATGCTTCCATTGAAATGTTTTAATTGTGGTGGTATCGGTCATTTTGCTTCTAAATGTCCCCATAAGAATAAGGAAAGCGATGAATAAGAAGACCCTAAGAAGAAAAAGAAAAATCAAAAGGGTAGAAGAAACAAAAAGAAATTCTTCAAGAAAAGTTTCTGCACCAAGGAAGACAGTTCCTCATAAGACAAGGATGAAGACAGTGATAGTGACACATGAAGATCACTCTTCATGGCAATAGAAGATTATGAAGAAGATTTCAAAGAAGAAGGAGAAGTTGATCTCAGAGCAGAATTGATCAGTGCCTTAGAAGAGCTATGGAATTAAAGAAAGACAATCAAGTTACTCAAGGCATAACTAAAGAGGAAAGAAGGTTCTCAAAATTCCAACTCAAAATAGGTTGAGAAGACGATCATGAAGTTAAAAATATAGGTAGAAGAAGACAAAATAATTAAAGAAACACTCAGAAATCAATTGGAAGAGAAGGACAAGATGATTGAAGACTTGGAAGCAGAAATAATCACTCTAAGAAAATATCTTTAGACGAAGGACATGCAGCAGAACAAAACCTAAATATTGGATGAGATCATTAGCATTCAAAATCCATATTATGAAAAATCCAGACTAGGATACAACCAGATAGAGAAAGGCTTGAGCTCAAAAACAATAGAACAAGAAGCAGAACAAAGAAGTTATGCATAAATAGTCAGAGGCTCTTCTAAGAGGGAAGAAGGAAAGAACATCCAAGAAGAATATTACAGAGACACTACAATACCTAGAAGATTCATAATTCAGAATCAACAACAACGAGAAATGGAAAGAACTCAAGAAGAAGAAGGATTCAGAAGAGAGACACCATTCAAAAGATCTCCCACCCCCAAATATCAAACTCTTTTTCTTGGTTTATGTTATTCACGCAACAACTTTGGGCACAAAGTTGTGAATTGTAGAGCTAATATCAAGAGCAGAAGTAAATATGAAGGCTACATAAGAAATTCTTATCCAAGAAGACCTCATGAAGCACAGAGAAAAAACAACAAAAGATTTAAATCCTTGAGTAATGAAGTAGATGCTACAAATGCAACTATTTTGGTCACATGACCAAAGATTGCAGACTAACTATTTCTCCAAGGGAACTAAAGTAGAATATAAACAATCATAAGTAGGAACCATAAAGGATATGGGTAAGGAAGCAAGATTAATTCAACATTGAAGAATGCATGCTTTCTCTACAAGCCCAACACAAGAAACATGAATGGTATGTTGACAATGGTTGCTCAAAGCACATGATAGGTGATAAAGACATATTTCTAACTCTGAAAAAGGAAAGAGATGGATCCGTTTCATTTGGAAATGACAACTCAACCAAAATTATAGGAAATGGTGCAGTCAAGCTTGGAAGCAAGGATTCCAAGGAAAAAAATGTACTACTGATCGAAGACATGAAGCACAATCTACTAAGTGTAAGTCAAATGTGTGATCAAGGAGAAAAACTTGTGTTTGACTCAGAGAAATGTGAGATAAGGAAAGCATGATCATGCAAATTTATGGCTACAACTAAAAGAACTCCAAGCAACATATATGTACTAAATGAAATTGGAAAGGAAAGATGTTTCTTAGGAAAGGATGATGAAATTTGGTTCTGGCACAAAAGAATGGGTCAAATACATTTTGATAATGTTTTCAAAATCAACAGAAGGGAAGTGATAAGAGAAATTCATGAGATCTTGAAGCCAGCAAACATTCTATGCAAACATTGTCTACAAGGAAAACAAAACAGGACCAAATTCAAATCAAAGGAATACTCCAAAACAAAACCGCTAGAGATTGTACATACCGATCTACATGGACCAACAAGATAAAAGGGATTGAATGGAGAACTATACTTTATGATACTAGTTTATGACTACACAACGATGACTGTAGTTTTCTTTCTCAGGAAGAAGTCATAAGCATTTGAACACTTTAAGATATAGGAAATGGTCGAAACTGAAACATAATAAAAAATCAAGTGTTTGAGATCAGACAATGGAGGAGAGTTTCCATAAAAGGAATTCATATATTTCTGTAGTGAACATGGGATAAAGAGACAGTTCTTAGCATCCAGGACACCTCAACAAAATGGAGTTGTCGAAAGGAAGAACAAAATAGTGCAGGAAATGACCAGAACTATGTTGAAAGACTCCAAGTTGAAAGACGTCTTTTGGGTACAAGAAATACATACAACAATTCATATCTAGAATAGAGGAATTCTAAAAAATAACAGTGATAATACACCCTACGAGCTTTGGAAAGGAAGACCAACAAATGTGAAACATTTCAGAGTGTTTGGAAGAAAATGCTATATCAAGAGAGAAGTTGAAATATTGGAAAATTTGTCTCTCGAGTTGATAAAGAAATATTGGTTGGGTACTCAAGAAAAAGAAAAGCATACAAATGTTTGAATTTAAGACTCAACAAAATAGTGGAAAGCATCAATGTGACGATTGATGAGATAGATGGATGAAATATAAAATAAAGAAGCAAAGATTTGGTGGAACATGATCAAGAAGAAGATTTGAAAGAAGAAGAAGAAGTAGATGAAAAATCAGATGAAGAAGAAGAGAAGCCAGAAGTAGAGAAAAAAAAAAAAGATCTTCAGGTAACTCCAAAGACATCTAGTAGACGAGTGCAGAAAAATAATCCTCCAGAATATATCATTGGAAATAAAGATGCAAGAGTTGAAACTCAAAGAAGAATACATTCACTAGAACAAAAACACCTAGCAATGTTATACACAATTGAGACAAGCATTTTTTAAGAAGACATCAAGGATGGACATTGGATCAAAGATATGGATGAAGAGTTAGATCAGAGAGAGAAGAATGACACTTGAGAACTGGTTCCAAGACTGAAGAGAAAGAATGTGATCGATACAAAGTGGGTCTTCAGAAAAAAATTGAACGAGGATGGACAGGTTACCAGGAACAAAGAAATATTGGTATGTAAAGGATACACTCAGGTTAAAGTTATGGATTTTTAAGAGACCTTTTCTCTAGTTGCCAGAATGGAAGCAATTAGGTTGATTCTAGCTTATGCATGTTCCAAAAATATCAAAGTGTATCAGATGGATGTAAAGTCATCCTTCCTAAATGGAGAGTTAGAATAAGAAGTATACATCGAGTAGCCAGAAGGATTTCAACTATCAGAAAAAGAAAACTATGTTTGCAGGGTGAAGAAGGCAATACATGTTTTCAAACAAGCCCCTAGAGCACGGTATTCAAGACTAGACAGATACTTACAACAACAAGGGTTCAAAAGAGGAAATGCAGACAACAATATCTACATAAAGGTAAATCGAGATAATATCATGTTAATTGAATTTTATGTTGATGATATTATTTTTGGAAGTGATGATGAAATGATGAGTTAGAAATTTTCCAAAGACACGTAGAATGAGTTCGAGATGTCATTACTTGGAGAGTTTTATTTCTTTTTGGGACTATAAATATGTTAGAGAAACAAAGGTATCTTCATCTCTCAGACCAAGTACATCAGATAAATGATAAAAAGGTTTGGAATGGAAGATTTCAAACTCGTCAATACTCCTATGCAGACCAATTGCATGTTAAGTAAGGATGATGATTCTAAAGATGCAAACTAGAGACTGTACAGATTGATGATTGGTACCTTACTCTTTGTGACATCTTCTATACCGGATGTGATGCAAACAATTGGAAAAGTTTCAAGGTTTCAAGAAACACCAAAGGAATCACATGTTATGGCAGTGAAGAGGATATTAAGATATTTAAAAGGTACATAAGCGTTTGGATTATGGTATCCAAAAGAGAATGATTTATCTCTTGTTTCCTACACAAATGCAGATTGGCAGGTAGCATTGATGATAGAAGAAGTACAAGTGGAGAAAATTTCTACTTTGGTGAGTTCCTGGTATCATGGTTAAGAAAGAAACAATCATCAATATCTTTGTCTACAATAGAAGCAAAGTATATTGCAACAACAACATGTTGTACTTAGGTTCTATGAATGAAACAAACTTTGAAGGATATATACGTTGAATATGATGAGCCCATTCCAATATTTTGTGATAACACCAGTGCCATAAGTATCTCAAAGAATCCAGTGACGCACTCAATGATGAAATAAATTCTGATCAAGTTTCACTTTCTACGAGAATAGGTTGCAAAGAATAACATTAGGGTTGAGTATGTTGGGACAAAAGTGCAGATTGCAGATATCTTCACCAAACCCTTTCCAAGGGAGGCCTTTAAGTATTTTCGACATAAACTTGGAGTAGGTTTTTCCCTACAATGATTTTTGAATTGTTTTCATACATTTCATGGATTTACACGAGGAAGCACCACACAGAGTAAAAGGACAGTTCAGACATGGGGAGCATCCCAAAGGACAGTTCAGACAGGGAGATCAACCCCATAGAGGATTGCCCTTTGCCATTGACGCCAAAGGGGGAGAGAAAGAACAGATGCATGGAAACAAAGAGAAATAACATATGCATAGAGAAAGGGGGAGTGATGGTCATAGGGGGAGCAATGATCACAGGGGGAGCATGAGCAGGAGAATGAGTGTTCCCATGTCATCAATGTTTCCATCAATGCTAAAGGGGGTGATTGTTGGATATTTGGTTTTCATTGATGTCAACGAGTAGTGGATTGATTTCAACTGATGTGATGGGTGTATTTGGAGAAGTCTCCAAAGTGGTCCCCTTATGGCATATCTCTAAGCATGGCCCTCACGGGAATATTCTTTGAAGAAGTCTACAAGAAACCCCTAAGTATGGTTAAGGATCTCATAGTTGATCATGGAATTAGGTCATGAAGGAAAAAGTAAATGAAGATAGCTCACTCATGGATGGATATTCCTCATCATGCCATTTCCAGTGATAGGTGGTACACCACGTAGTTCCTCACAGTTGAGGAGTTATGGAATTGTGAAGTTAGAAGCCCCAAAGAATGGTCAAGAAGCCCCTAGTTTGTTACAAGTCTTTAATGAAAGGGTAAAGTGGTTTTAACAAGAAAGTTAAGAAGCCCCTAAGTTTAAGGAAAGAGGTTACCCAACAAAAGTATAAATACACATCAAAGAGTCATTCACATTACATTCAAACACACATTCTATTGAATATCTTCTATGTGAGTAAGTGATTCTTATCTGAGGTAACCAAGGATATCTGAGGCAAATTTTAGAGGGAGATGAAGTAAAGAAGGGGTAAATTCCAAGGGAGGATGAAGTCTTGTTATGATGTGTTCAAAGGTATGTTATTTAAAGTTCATCTTACCATTTTCGCTATAACTTTTTCTAGAATGATTCAAATATTGAAAATTGGAGGAAGTTTAGAATACATGTCAAGGTAACTATGATAATTTTTTTAGCATCTAGGTCATTTTATTTTCCAAGATACACTCCGTGGAAAATAAGGTTTTTGGCTAGTCCTGAAACTAGTCTCAAACAAGTGTTCTGGGTAAAACAATCATAATTTTTTCATAGAGGATCCAAATTTAGAGAGACCGAATGAATTGGATAGATTATATTCCTTCGTATGTTGAGTATGATTTTCAAAGATAGATATCAAATATTCCACGCGTGGCATGCTCTACAAGTTCTCTATAATAAGCCAAAATTCAACAAGGTATGCCATTTTTTCTATAACTCCTTTTCTGGGATATTCCAAGAAATGAAACTTGGAGGAATTGCAGAGAAGATATTGAATAATATTGGCTACAAGTTTCAGACCCTTATTCAGTAAAGGTACCGAGTTATTCTTGTTGAAATTTAGGGTTTGTGACTAATCCAAAAACTAGTCCCATGAGACTAAGGTAAAGTTTGATGAAGATGCTATTCTCTTGTTGTTGAAGTTGATGAAGGTCTGCATGTCTATGATAACATACACAAGGTATGTTATAGAGTTAGATGTAGGTTTATATGCATGTTTTGAGGGTTACATGTTGATGATGGTATGGTACATGCTTGAGAGGCATGTCTTGTTGATGCATGGTAGGTCTTGGTGATGGTTTTGATATCCATGTGAGTGGATTTGGGTACAGTTGGTTGATGACGGTATATCAATGATAGAGATAGTGGCAGGTTGGATGATTGGTTGATCATTAGTGATAGTGATAGTATCAGTGGTAGTGACATTGAGTCTACATTTATATTTTAGGGCGGCATGACGGGGCAAAGATAGATGGTTGTAGCCACCTTCAGGTTGGTGTTGGAGAACTCATGGGGTTGTAGCCTCTTTCTGGTTGGAGACATAGAATTTATGGATTTTTATATTCCTTCAGGTTGAATCCTAATAATAGGGGGTTGTATCCTCCTTCCAATTGCATTTGGAAAATTGGGAAGTTGGTGCTTCCAATGAATGTATTCTTTTTACATATAAGAAAATCATTATGTGGTTTTCTCCCATTTGGGTTTCCACGTAAATTCTAGTGTACTGTGCATTTGATATGATATTTTTCATGTGATACTTCTTATGATTATACTACTGATGATATATATTGAATGCTAAAGATAAACTGTTGAACATTGTTGAAGATTATACACTGTGGTTAAAATTAATAAAAGTGCTCATACTGATTCACCCCTCTCTCAGTATTCCCACATATAAAGACAATTGGTGCATTGGTCAGTCCAAATGGCACCACTACAAATTCATAATGTCCATACCTGATTCTAAAGGGTGTCTTATTGATGTCTTCTTCCTTGATTCTTACCTGGTGGTATCCCGATCTCAATTCTATTTTTAAAAATATCTTTTTCCCTCTTAGTTGATCAAAGAGGTCATCAATTCTTGGAAGTGGGTATTTTTTCTTCACAGTGGATTGATTCGGCTGTCTAAAGTCAATACACAACTTCAATGTTCCATCCTTATTTTTGAAAAAGAGTACTGGTGCTCCCTAAGGTGAAACACTTGGGCGTATGTACCATTTCTTCAACAATTCTTCCAGCTGCATTTGTAATTCTTTTAATTCTGGTGTACTCATTCTGTAAGGTTTTTTTAATACTAGGGAAAATCCTGGTACTAAATCAATAGAGAAATCTATCTCCCTCTTTGGTGGCAATATTGGTATTTCTTGGAATACATATTCAAACTCTTGCAATAGCGAAAAATCTTCAAGGCTTGGCCCTTTTTTCTGTTTCGGTTCCTCCACATGGGCTGCATACAATTGGAATCCTTTCCTAAAACGTCTCTTTAGTTGTAAGATTGAAATCTCCCTTATAGAAATGGGTCTTGGAATTCCTTTCACAATGCTTTGTTTTCCTTCTCCATCAAGACATGTAAATGTCTTGTTATGACAGTCTAGGATAACATGATGCTTGTCCAACCAATCCATTTCAATTAGAATATCATAAGATCCCAATGGTATACTATTTAGATCGACATTAGTATTCACTCTGTTAAGACTTATGGGACAACCTCTCACCACCTCATTGATCCTTCTTTTGGTTCTAGTGCTAGCTGAACCAAACTTGATTTTTCAAGCTTACTTTTCTCCAAATGTAATTTATCTTCTATTTTAGGTCAACGTAGAACTGGCTTGCTCCCGAATCAATTAAAATAGCAACAAGCTGATTAGTGATCTTACCTTCCACCTCGATAATATTTGATTGGTACTCTTTTTGTCGATCTTCTAAGGCTGCATATATTCTTCCCATGTCTTCTACCGTGGTATCCTATTGGATGTTGTCCACACTCTTCACTTTATACCCTATATGAGGGAAATCCTTTTATAGGTGATTTTCTTTGCACCCCCAACATTGGATTGGTGGTCTTCCTCTTTTCCCAAGGAGCATTCTTTCTTGGTTTCATCCTTATCAGGTTGATCTTGCTGATTTTTACTTGGGCTATTTCTATTGAAAGGAGGTTTGAATCCCTTCCTTGTCTGATCAAATTTCTCCTTCTTCTTATCCAATACTTTTGCATGGATTCTCTACCATTTCCTTGCTCATACAGGTACTCATCCTTCCTGATGGTCTTTTTCAAAGTCCTAGGGCCATCATACTGAATATTTTCCTTATAAAAGGATGGCAGTCCACTCAAAAACCTATGTATTTTCACTTTCTCATCCTTTATGAACCCCACATACTTTAGAAATCCAAAGAATTTATTTTCATACTTTGTCATGGTCATGCTTCCCAAACTGAGTCCAAAGAACTCCTGCATTTTCTTATCATAGAAGTTCTCTGAAAGGTACTCTTTCTGAAAAAACCTCTTGAATTTCTTCCAAGTGATCCTGCTCTCATTTATGTGCTCAACTTGCTTAAGCTGGTCCCACCACATAACAACTTTCCCATGAAAATGGTAGGTGGAAATTCTAGCTTCCAGGTTTGATGAGTAGTTATGCAATTGAAAATACCTCCTAAGTCAAATCAACCATGCTTTAGCATCATCTTCCCTTTCTCTTTCACATCAAAGGATAATGTCTTAAGCTTCCTCAATTCTCCTTGCAAATTATCCAATTCATGTCTTCTTCTTTGGTTCCCAATACGAGACACCTTTGGACTACTCATGGGATATTTAGATGCATAAAATTTTCTTGATGAGTAAGGAGGTGAGTGATGTCTGTTGTTCCAGAGTCTGTACTTAAGGCTTAGAAGTACAGTGTCTAGGCATTCGAAAGTGGGTAAAGGGTAGAGAAGAGAGAAACATCAACCTTCGGCAAGGGAAACTAGGGAAGATTTTTGCGTTGGCGTTGTCTAGCTTCCAACTGTTCCTGGATGTTTATATCCTCTTCAATCGCTGCCCATGAACGTTCGAGTTCAACCCGGGTAGTGGCTGTTTTGAGAATAGTACCAAAAAGGTTTAAGGAAATATGTGTTTGATTTGATAATCCAGGTTCGATATTGGGCTGTGTTGGTACAGGGACAATCATGGAGGAACAATAAAGTAAGAAAAATTCAGGGGGAATTTGGGTGCTGTCTCAATTCGGTCGTATAAAAGAGAGTTTACAATTTCAGGAATAAAAAGGGAATGCAAATCGAAGGCTTTTTCCCGTAACTGGGTTATACTTTAATAAAATGTATGAGGTGGGAGAAAACATTTAGCTGTCTATCGAGTAAGGTTCCTATCAAGGGAGAATCTCATGTACAAACAGAACAAGAAAAAATGTAAAGAAGTAACCCGATGAAGCATAATATATATATAGAATTCTGAAAGTGTTGACTGGTCTTATACCTGCTGATAGCTAGTACAGAGGAAAAATGGTAAACAATATAGAAAACCAAAATTCATTCACTATAGTAGAGGTTGTACTAAATTATAGCGAAGCATTCATCAGATACGAATATGAAATGAAACAAATATGAGATGCAAGAAATCAAACTCATAACACAGTCGTGACAGAATTGAGAATCTTCAGATTTGCTTTATATTAACTCTCAAAATGTAAAACCTCTATTACAATCGACACAAAAAGGTCCAGCCTCTTTTCTTTCTTTCTATGGTATATTTATATAGTTTTAGAATAAGATGGAATCTCAATCGTTGCAAAATTTTCAGTTATGATAGGGAGGAGAGAAATCGCTCCATTTCTTCTTCTCTGTCTTCATTTGGTGCCAGAAGCTTATCCTCGCACATGCTCGATACATGTGACACATCTTTCAACCAGCCGAGATATCAGCCTTGACGATTCTACTTGACAATTGGCTTCAAAAGAGTAACAATATCGGGCTAATTGCGGCAGCCTGTCCTCCATCTGTCTGTCTATGATGTTGATAGCGCATAATTGCACACTTGGTTTAATCATGCATTTATCTATTTGGACTATGTCTGCCATAGTCACTTGTGATATCTCGGCTGAATCTCTTTCCTCTTTTTCTTTTAAATCAAGTGAGATTTTTGCCATATTCATTTGAATCAATGCCTCAACATTACCTCCACTATCAATTCCTAGCAGATTGCCATCTATAGAACTAAAGGCGTCTTCTAAGGAATTCGTTACCGTTTTGGCTTGCAGCTTACCTTCCTAGATGTTGTGCTCCCATTCTTTCAATAGAATGTTTCCTCTGGTCTGCTCTGAAATGGTGAACCTGGGAGTACTTCCCGAATCCCTGTTGTTTGTGGCTATCATAGCCTCTTGGAAGGCGACCCGTGCTGCTCCAGCTTCCCTTTCTCTAGTAGTTAAATTCTCCAAAAATTTATTAACCAACAAGTAGTTGTCCCGAATCACCTCTACCTTGGCGAGTAAATTTCGTTGGGCCACAAAGACTCTGCTCCGAATCTCCATCACCTGGGATTGGAACATCCCGATATTTATCACTTTTCTTTCAGTGATCTCCACCCTAGCCTGTAGCGGTTCGATCAAATCCTTTTGCTGGCTTGCTTGCATCTGACCATCCCAGACCACCAGATGTGCTTGCTCGAGCTTAGTCATGAGCAGCTCTATCTCACTTTTATCAGCCAACCTTGCTTGCTCTATTCCTACACTTGCCCAGTCTTTGGCAGCCTCCGCTGCTGTGGCTGGTCTGGCTTCTAGGGTATTGATGAGGTGATTTTTCCATTTCAGCTGGTTTTTCAAAATCCCGATTGAAAATTGGGTCGCTGTGGCATATGCCCCTAATGTCCTAGCTATTTCCGTGGCGAACTGTTCATTCTTCTTGTCCTTCCCATCAGTCATAACTTTGTATTTCTTGACTGTCGACTCCCCTTCCTGATAGAATTCTCTCTTTGCCACTACCTTTCTCTTTTTATCGAAGAAGAACTCATTTGGAGGGAGCTCTTCCACCCTTATAGGCCTCAACTCTTCATTGAAGATCCACCCTGCATCAATATTTCCTTGAGTTGACTAGAAGGGAGTAATTGATGTGATAGGTTCTCCAATTTTCTTTTCTGATTGTCCCAGAGAAGTAACCGGACTCTGCTTCTTCGGCGGGTCGGGAGTATTTATCTTTGCTTTCGAACTCTTAGTTTGCTCTCCCTCGTCCTGGTGTTTTTCTTGACCAGGAGTCGCATCCGTGGAGCCTTCGACATCTTTTTGTTTCACCTTCGCTGTACTTGGATTCTCACCCCGTAATACTACGGGAAGACAACTGCATCAATGTTCTTGGAATTTCAGAACATTGGCCCTCTCTTCAGGTGCCAATGTTTGGATCCGAGCTAAAATCTTGGCATAAGATCTTGCGCCTCGGAAAATGTCATTCGAGGGAAAATTTTTCATGCTCAAATCTCTTGAGTCCACAACTGGCCAAATGATTTCTCACGACCCTTTGCGGATCGTGCTTCTTGAATTCAATAAGGACCAATTTTAGGTCTTCCAGGGCTATTGCCTCAGCTTTAGAATGCCCGAAATCTAATAAAGAATATGAATTTAAATGAACAAGAAAAGGTGTCCATACCTTCTTCGAGTATCCCTTAATCTCCTTGCTTACACCACCGATTACTGTTTGTCTAGCAACCTCATGACAAGCCAGCTTGTCGGGAATGAATAATGGCAATGCATGCAGGGGAACAGAAGCCCCAAAAACTCTGAGATATGAGAATTCGGCTTCTACATACCAGTCGGCTATGCTTCCTAAATTGGTCACTATACTGTCCGAGATCCTAGGTGGTGGGTGACTAAAAATAGTGACATGCATAGGTACCATCACCCAGTTGAAGATTTCATATACGAAATCTGCCGCTTTGTTTTCCCACAATTTCACATGATAGACATGGATGGGCTCGTCCTATGTTGGAGTCCAACTCTATCTCATTAAGGGAAATGGTGTTAGAAAGCACACGACGTCCATAATGTATGCAGACATAAAAAATGAAGAAGTCTTTCCGCTCTCTTTCTGTGCCCGATACTCTGTAACCCGACTGGTCAAGATATCAGACAACTTTTTTGCCTAGTCGAAGGAACAACCTTCGGTGACTTGAAATATTAGAGGCACCCATTGAAGAAATAAATGTGAGGTGTCCTCTCTCCCGTATAATCTGCATGTCATCATAGCTACATACTTGTACTGTGGCTCTAAGGAAGCTATTGAATATATACCATGACTGTCTGCCCTGAACTTCGTAGGGTGCGAAACCCAATCTCTTATTAAGCTGGACATGGTTTTGTCATACAAAACACATTCCTTCTATTTGAACTCATCCAAAAATTTGACATCATATGTAAGGTCATACGCTGTGGGAAACTTGTACATAGCTTGCAGATGTTCAGGTCTGAAAGTCCCGATGGTGACCTCTTGCTCATTCATGATGGTTCTGGTTGGTATGTCCACATGGTCTAATGCCCATCAGACCATGTCATAATAGGGGAGAAATCGTGGCCTAGCCGCTACTCTCTGCATTACCGATTGAATGACGATCTTATATTTGGTGGTTATGTCGTCTTTTTCATTGTCGCTAGAATCATCAGAATAATCCACTAATTCGGCCTGCAGAACATCAGAAAAAAACTACCAGTTCGGGACAGAGTCGACACTTTGAGGTGAAGTATCAGCGACATTGTCCTAACCTTTTCCCAAAACCTCAACACTGGCTTTGGATGCTTTTCGCGGGGCCATGACTGGAGATCCTGCTTTATCTCTTCTGCGATAACAATATGTACACATACAGAAGTTAGCTTGCTGAGAAAATGTGCTCTGCGTAATATAGAAATGAACTTGTTATAACGAATACAACTTTATATATTCGAAAACTCAGTACCTTTTAGAACAGATCTGTCAAATCATGTTTAGAAATAAATTTAGCAATAAAAACCCAATCTTTATTCGTCGATTCGCCTTATTTCATAATTAATGCCATAAATTTTGGCGGTTCAAAATGTCAGTTGGCGTATGGAAGAAATAATACTACCTCGTAAATTGTGCAAGCATCAAAACACGGGAGATATTGATTTAGCTTGATTAATCCGGTTTTACCAACGTTAATTAATCTTCCAGTACTCGTTGTATCAGGAATTTTGATTTAACCCTTTGAACCTCTAACCCTCGAATTTGCGATGATTGATTTTGGTTAATAAAAACGCAATTGTGATTAGGAGCTTAATTAATTACATAATTATTTATATTCGCCATATCGCGAATCAGAGCTTCGAAGGTAAGTTTCCGAAAAGTTTGCGTGCCGAGCTGCGAAACTGCGAGATCGCGATAATACGTTTTAATTAAAAGGGAAGATAAACTCGGATTAAGTGATTAATTAATTACGTTCATATCCTTATCTTGATTTCGCGAGTCGGTGCTTAGATAGTGTAACTTTTTAAAAAGAAAACGTCGAGTGGCGAATTGCCGACAGAACTTTACCATGGCTTAGATTTTACCTTTAACCTTGACACGGGTTACTAAAATAAGGACCTCGTGGTTTCGGCTATCGGGGTTACGACAATAAACTTTTGGATTTAGTGAATGCCGAGGCGTGAAAACCCAATGACGTTTAATCATGATTTAGGAAAACTTTACTCCTGTTACTGCCCTGGGTGAAATTTTAAAACGATTTCACCATTTCGTTGCTCGGGACTTGTGAACTACATGATTTATAACATCCAACCTACGAAATCCCGAGGTAGAACAAAAAGGGGAAATTTTTTACGAAAATTAGAACTCGCCTTGAGAGTACAATAATTATCGCTGCTTGCGTGATAAGACTTTACATATTTTGAAACCACAGCCGGAAAATACGAAAACCATCTTTCGATTTCGAGCATTAAGACATGAAATTTGAGATGGGATAGAAAAAACAAAGGCGGCTCCAACATAGGCTCCAACTGGGGATCCCGTTTTCTTGTAAGACGGGAAGAACAATAGACCACGTGCCAATATTTGGTAAATGGAGTCAATAGCTTCAATCAGGCGAAAAAGTTCTTGAGAATAGGGTATCGAAGGGGGAAAGAGACTTCGTTTTTTACCTTGAAAATCTTTTCAAACTCAGATACTCTTTTTAAACTTAGCCGTAGTCCCTTTCACGACTTTCCCTTTCCCGTTACTAAATTCATATCTTCCTTAAGACAATCAAAACAGTTCTAGGAGACCCAACAGATCTTGTGGCTATCAACTTGCATCAAAAGAAAAAGATTATATGTTTTTAAATCGGGAAGTCCCGTTCGAACTGGGGATGTGGATCAGGTTTTAAAAATAATTGGTTACCAAAGTAGAGTGATATTCACATATAACAGCCTTACAGATATCTCAGATATTGCTTCACTGCCAACGAGCCTGTTCAGTACCCCGGTGAAGTTATCTGG
>JZKD02S1253582.1:114706-141830 GCA_000966675.3 Picea glauca
TCCCTAATAACATCCTTGAAGGATTCCCAGGTGGCCGTGACTATAAATAATGAGGTTTCCTCTTTTTCCTTTTGCTCACAGAAAGTTTCCCACCAATCTTTGACATGGGGAATGGCTTTGAGGAGCACAAAAGTAATTTTTTCTCTATTCGAAAAGCTATGGACAAAAAAATACCCTTATAGTATATTCAACCACTTGTCTACAACATCTGCATCTATCTGACCTTCAAATATAGGAATATCAAAGTTTATTTGTACCTTTAAGGGGGCGATGCCTTCGCTCGAAGAATATGCGTCGCCTGTTGGTAGTCGCTGAAGGATTTGCATGAAATTATCCATCATATTGTTCCTTTGTTGTGTGAGGTCTTCCTCAATCAACAGTTTGAAAGGATCTCCTGTCCCATCATCTTTCTTTTCTCCTTCCATGAGAGGTCGCTTGGGTGTGAGAGAGATTTTGTCCTCAAGAGAAACAAGATCGAGAACCAAATCTTTGTACTTCGACTGCTCTGATCCCACAGATCCAGATTTTATGAGCATAACAAAATGACTACAGATTATTACCAGATGCTTAACACAGAATAACAGAGATACAATAGAACTGGTTTTCTATTCAATAAGTAAATAAGCTGAAATTGTAAAATGTAGCGGAAAACAAGCTTGCTGGACTGGTGGTTGCTTATCTCTGAGAAGAGATGTGATGGATGCACTCATTTGCAAGAAGATGATTACAATGAGCCTCTCAAGGCATTTTTACAATAAATAGGAGTTTCAAAAACCCTAAACATCCAAAAACCTAACCCTAGGAGATGAAGCGCCAAAAGTCATGTGGGCCCCGTTTGGATAAGTTGGTACATCAACTTCCCGGGGTCGTAACTTTTGCATACGATCTCTGTTTTAGGCACATGATAGCCCATTGGAAATATCTATTCGAGGACTACAATAGTTGCACAAAATTTCATGATGAAATTTTTCGATCGCAACATACCCCAAAAAACATCGTTTAGGGCCTCAAAACGATTCCGGAAGTTCAGGACCCGAAAACTGCTAAAAATAGTAAATTATCAAAATTGCTAGAAAGATGTTTTGAGCCTGCTGGAAAAGGTGGGTAGCCACTGATATCCACCTAGATCAATCCTCCCTCCTTAGGAAACAATGGTCTCCATTGCGTTGAGTTCCCCCATCAGTTGAGGAAATTTCTGCTGAATTTGGCCCCGGGTGAGCCACTTGCCTTGGTGCAGGAGCTGCCTTTCTTTGACGACTCGATAAAGCTGGATCCTTTGTTGTCGAGTGCCCTTGATCTATGTGTTCACAATCTAATCACTGGATGCTTTTTGTATGCATTCAGGGTTGAGATCTGTTGGTGTCAGTTGTTCTGCTACGTCTGAGGTATCTAATAATGGTGGGAAATAAGGCTGAAGGAGGTCCACGTTGAACACTGGGTGTAGGCCAAGGAAAGGAGGAATGTTGAGATCAAAAGAATTATTCCCCATAGCCTTGGTGATCATGTATAGTCCATAACGGAGTGGGAGAAGCTTCCAATGGGGTCCTGTAAGGCGTTCTTTCTACAAGTGTAACCAAACTTTGTCGCCCACCTGAAACTTATGTGGAACTGGATGTTGATCATGGCGCTGCTTGTACTTGTCATTGGACTTCTGTAGGAGATCCTAAACCTATTGGCAGATGTGTTGTATCCTCTCAATGAACCGAGTGGCTTTGTCAGCCTTAGTTGGAGCAGGAGAGGAGTCGGTCGAGGTGACCGCAAGGGGAAGTGCAACATCTATGGGACCCAATGGTTGGAATCCCAACCCCACCTGAAAGGGGTTGAGGCCGCTTGAGCTATGAAGGGCTCGGTTTTAGATATGTTGGACATAGGGAAGACTCTCATCCCATGTGAGAGGGTTCTTGGAATTATATACGCACATGATATGCACGATTATTCTATTTATGACCTCGGTTTGGCCATCTGTCTGGGGGTGGAAGGTTGTGGATTTGGTGAGCTTGGTGTCCAGTAGTGACCAGAGGCTCGAACAAAATGTACTAATAAATCGACTATCTCGATCTGAGACAATGGTTTGTGGGATTCCAAAATGTACCCAGACTCATTCAAAGAAGAGATTGGCAGTGGCTTATGTTGTGATTCTCTTCTAGCAGGCAACCAGAATCACCATCTTAGAAAAGCGATCAAAAACCACAAAAACACTTTCATTTCCCCACTTGGTGGACGGGAGGCTCGACATATAGTCCATTGAGATGGATTCCCATGTCCTGTCAGGAGTCAGAAGAGGGGTGTACAAGCCCTGTTTCTTAGTGGTTGGTTTTGCAATAGCGCAGGTAGTGCAAGACCTGATATACTTGCTGACCTCCTATAAAAGTTTCAACCAGTCGAAATGTTTTTGTAGCATCGTCACTGTCTTTTCGACACCGAAGTGTCCTGCCACCCGACTATAGTGGGTTTCCCAGATCATCTTCGCTCGATCACTGTATGGAACATAGATATAGTCCATACGACACAACAACCCATCCTGAAGATGGAAATTATCAACCACTACCTTTGCACCCAATGTTTGGTAGGTGGTGGCAAAGTCCGGGTCTGTTTCATAGAGTTGGGGCCATCCAGAGGTCTCATGGCCGCAAGAGTCTAGCAGTGTGGTGAGTGATGTGACTGGTGGTTTGCTGAGGCAATCAACGACATGGTTGGTGCTTCCTGTTTTATATTTGATGTTGAGGTGGAATTCCTGCAAGTACATGGACCACTTTTGAGGGCGGTCATTCTGCAACTTTCCTTGTGTCTGCATGAACTGCAGTGGCTTATAATCAGTGTGGATGACTGTCTCGCTCCCAAGAATGTGATGTCTCCACTGGCGGCAGGCTTGCAAAATGGAGTACATTTCTTTGTCATACACATGGTACTTACAGACAACATCTAATAGTGTCTCACTATGATAGGCCACGGGGTGGCCGTGCTACATGAGAACGACACCCACAACATAGTCTGAAGCATCAGTCCCAATCTCAAAGGGCTGCTGCAAATCTGGTAGTGAAAGTACTAGGGCTGAGCACAAGCGCTACTTCAAATCATCGAATGCTTGTTGTTGGGGCTGCCCCCCCACAAATTTTGCCTTACCACCACCCCTGGTTATTTGGCTTAGGGCCCATGCAATATGGGAGAATCCCAACACAAATTTGCGGTAGAAATTGACAAGGCCCAAAAAGATCTGAAGCTCGGTGTGTGTGGTTGGGGTTGGCTAGTCACAGATGACTTGAATTTGGCTGGATCCACATGTACGCCATGTTTATCAATGATGTAGCCTAGGTAATGGACCCTGTCCATGTCGAAGGTGCATTTTTCCAAGTTGGCATATAGATTGTGCTACCGTAGGGTGTGCAAAACCTACTGAATATGCTGCAAGTGTTCGGCCCAAGTCTTACTGTAAATGAGAATGTCATCCAGATACACCACTACAAAAGTATTGGTGAATGGTTGCAGGATATCATGCATCATCCTCATGAAAGTGGCTCGAGAATTTGTCAGACCAAAGGGCATGACCAACCATTCAAAAAGGCCTTCCTTTGACTTGAAGGCGATCTTCCATACATTTGTCTATTCTATCGGGACCTGGTGGTAGCGAGACTTCAGATCAATCTTACTGAAGTATTTGGCCCCCATGAGTTGAGCAAGGAGGTCGTCGATTTGGGGAATCGGGTATCGGTTTCTGACTGTGATTTTATTCAGAGCCCGGTAATCAATCCAAAGTCACCAGGTTCGATCTTTCTTCTGTACCAACACGATTGGGCTCCCACAAGATGATGATATGGGATAGATGTGCTCCTTGTGAAGAAATTCTTGGATTTGTCACTTGATCTCCTCATTCTGTAATAGAAAGTGGCAATAGACTATCCCATTGGGCAACGGTGCGTCGGGGGTTAGATTGATGGGGTGCTTGACCTAGCAGTGCAGAGGTACCCTAGTAGGTAAGGAGAAGATATCCGAGTATTCTTCCACGACCTTATCTACTTGCCTCTGTTGTGTGAAGAGGTTGGTCATAGAGACCTTGGATGTGGCTGTGATTTTTATCTCATTCAGAGAGCGAATCATGAAGAAGACAAACTTCCCCATATGAGAGATGACCTTCCTACATTGCTTAGCAGAGATAAAACAAATAACACTAGGTGGGAAAACCTCGGGTATCCTGTACAATTTCCTGTTCAAAGTAATAACAACACTATGAGGCCTAGACTCATATACAACATGATGTTTCCATAAATAGGGTTGGCCCAAAAGAACATCACAAACTTCGAGAGGAGCAACATCACACAATACCTCATCTTTGAAGGGCTTGATGTCGTACGACAGTCAACACTGTTGGCTGACGTGGAGATCGCTTCCTTGGCGGAGAGATCCAATGGTGTAGGGTTATCGGTGAGGTGTTGTTGGTAGGGCCAACCTCTTGACGACCTCTGCTGAGATGAGGTTCTTCTGGCTACCACTATGAACGATGAAGTGCAGCGTGGTGCCTTTTACCCACATCTGTAAATGGAATAGGTGCTCTCCTTCTTCTGGCTCGTCTGTTTCACCATGCTGGAGCTTGGTGGTAGAAACAATGGCACTGGGTTCTGCGTCAATGATCTGTCTTCCCCTTTCTAGTTCTAACTCAGAGTTAGAACCTGCATCTGATTCAGAGGCTTTCACTTCGGTCACCAATGTCTGCTTTGAGCGATAGTCAACAATGTTATGCCAAGGGCTCTTATGGAAGTCGCACCACTTCCCGGTATCTTTCTTTGTCTTTCCGATGTCCTTCTTTGCTTGTGGCTTGAACTGGTTGTCCTGATACTGTCCGTCTTTTCTCTTTCCTTTTTTTTGTGGGTTGGGGCCGCCCTTTCCTGGATTTTGTTATGAGGGGTTCCCCGGCCCAAATTGTTGTGTCTTTTGTTTGAGCTTCTACTCGATTTTGACGACATATCGGTAGGCCACGCCCAAGGATGAGATGTCCAGAAATTCCATTTCGGTCTGGATGTATCTATGCAAAGCACCGCGATACTTGAGCACCATATGTCGCTCTGAATATTTGATACCCATCTTGGTACGGAAGGTATGGAAGATATTTGTGAAATCTGGCACTACTTGGTCTCTTTCTTGCCGCAGTGTGGTCCATTTGGTATACAAGTCGTGATAACTTCTGACAGGGTAGTATTTTTCCTTAATAGCATCCCTGAAGGATTCCCATGTGGCCGTGACTGTAAATAATGAGGTTTCCTCTTTTTCCTTTTTCTCACAGAAAGTTTCCCACTAATCTTTGACATGGGGAACGACTTTGAGGAGCGCAAAAGTAGTATTTTCTCTATTCGAAAAGCTATGGATAGAAAAACACCCTTCTAGTAGATTCAACCACTTGTCTACAACATCTGCGTCTATTTGACCTTCAAATATAGGAATATCAAAGTTTATTTGTACCTTGAATGGGGCGGTGCCTCCGCTCGAAGAAGATGCGTCGCCTCTTGGTAGCCGCCGAAGGATTTGCATGAAATTATCCATCATATCGTTCCTTTGTTGCGTGAGGGCTTCCTCAATAAATAGTTTGGAAGTATCTCCTGTCCCATCATATTTATTTTCTCCTTCCATGAGAGGTCGCTTGGGTGTGGAAGAGCTTTTGTCCCCAAGAGAAACAAGCTCGAGACCCAACTCTTTGTACTCCGACCTCGTTTGGGACATGCATTAAGATGACAAGGAGCAGACCACTCTGATACCAATGATATGGATTTTATGAGTAGAATGAAATGACTACAGATTATTACCAGATGCTTAACACAGAATAACAGAGATACAATAAAACTAGTTTTCTATTCAATAAGGAAAGAAGCTGAAACTGTAAAGTGCAGCAGAAAACAAGCTTGCTGGAATGGTGGCGGCTTATCTCTGAGAAGAGATGTGACGACTACACTCATTTGAAAGAAGATGATTACAATGAGGCTCTCAAGGCCTTTTTACAATAAACAGGAGTTTCAAAAACCCTAAACATCCAAAAATCTAACCCTAGGAGATTAAGCACCAAAAGACATGTGGGGCCCGTTTGGGTAAGTTGGTACATCAACTTTCAGAGGTCGTAACTTTTGCATACAATCTCCATTTTAGGTGGATGATAGCCCATTGGAAATATCTATCCGAGGACTACAACATTTGCACAAAATTTCATTTTGAAATTTTGCGATCGCAACATACCTCGAAAAACGTCGTTTAGGGCCTCAAAACGGCTACGGAAGTTCAGGACTAGAAAACTGCTAAAAATAGTAAATTATCAAAATTGATAGAAAGTTGTTTTGAGCCAACTGGAAAAGGTGGGTGGTCATAAATATCCACCTGGATAAATCCTCCCTCATTATTAAGCAATGGTCTCCATTGCGTTGAGTTCCCCGATCAGATGAGGAAATTTCTGCTGAATTTGGCCACGGGTGAGCCACTTGCCTTGGTGTAGGAGCTACCCTGCTTTGACGACTCCATAAAGTTGGATCCTTTGTTGTCGAGTGCCCTTGATTTGTGTTTCCACAATATGATCACTGGATGCCTATTGTATGCAGTCAGGGTTGACCTCTGTTGGTGTCAGTTGTTCTGCTACGTCTGAGGTGTCCAATAATGGTGGGAAATAAGGCTGAAGGAGGTCCACGTTGAACACTGGGTGTAGGCCAAGGAAAGGAGGAATGTTGAGCTCAAAATAATTATTCCCCATAGCCTTGGTGATCGTGTACAACCCATAACAGAGTGGGTGAAGCTTCCGATGGGGTATTGTAAGGCATTCATTCTGCAAGTGCAACCAAGCTTTGTCGCCCACCTGAAACTTTTGTGGAACCCGATGTCGATCATGGCGCTTGGTGTTCAGCAGTGACCAAAGGCTCGACCAGAATCTGATGATAAATTGACTGTCTTGATCTGAGACAATGGTTTGTGGGATTCCAAAATGTACCCAGACTCGTTCAAAGAATTGCTTGGCAGTGGCTTCTGCTATGATTCTCTTCTTGCAGGCAACCGGAATCGCCATCTTAGAAAAGCGATCAATAACCATAAAAACACATTCATTTCCCCGCTTGGTGGATGGGAGGCCCAACATGTAGTCCATTCAGATGGATTCCCATGGCCTGTCAGGAGTCGGAAGAGGGGTGTACAAGCTTTGTTTCTTAGTGGTTGGTTTAACAATAGCGCAGGCAGTGCAAGACCTGATATACTTGCTGACCTCCTGTCGAAGTTTCGACCAGTAGAAATGTTTTTATAGCATCGTCACTGTGTTTTCGACGCCGAAGTGTCCTGCCACCCGACTATAGTGGGTTTCCCAAATCATCTTCGCTCGATCACTGTATGGAACATAGATATAGCCCAGACGACACAACAACCCATCCTGAAGATGGAAATTATCGACCACTACCTTTTCACCCAACGTTTGGTAGGTGGTGGCAAAGTCCGGGTATGTTTCATAGAGTTGGGGCCATCCAGAGGTCTCATGGATGCAAGAGTATATCACTGTGGTGAGTTCTGTGACTGGTGGTTTGCTGAGGCAATCGGTGACATGGTTGGCACTTCCTATTTTATATTTGATGTTGATGTGGAATTGCTGCAAGTACGTGGACCACTTGTGATGGAAATCATTCTGCAATTTTACTTGTGTCTGCATGAACTGCAGTGGCTTATGATCAGTGTGGATGACTGTCTCCCTCCCAAGAATGTAATGTCTCCACTGGCAACAGGCTTGCAAAATGGAGTACATTTCTTTGTCATAAGTAGGTTACTTACAGACAACATCTGATAGTGTCTCACTATGATAGGCCACGGGGTGGCCGTGTTGCGTGAGAACGACACCCATAACATAGTCTGAAGCATTAGTCTCAATCTCAATGGGATGCTGGAAATATGGTAGTGAAAGTACTAGGGCTGAGCACAAGCACTGCTTCAAATCATCCAACGCTTGTTGTTGGGGCCAACCCCACACAAATTTCACCTTACCACCACCCCTGGTTATTTGGCTCAGGGCCCATGCAATATGGGAGAATCCCAACACAAACCTGTGGTAGAAATTGGCAAGGCCCAAAAATATTCGAATCTCAGTGAGTGTGGTTGGGGATGGTCTGTCACGGATGACTTGAATTTGGATAGATCCACATGTACGCCATTTTTATCAATTATGTAGCCTAGGTAATGGACCCTGTCCATGTCGAAGGAGAATTTTTCCAATCTGGCGTATAGCTTGTGCTGCCGCAGGGTGTACAGAACCTGCTGAATATGCTACAAGTGTTTGGCCCAAGTCTTGTTGTAAATGAGAATGTCATCCAGATACACCACTACAAAAGTATTGGTGAATGGTCGCAGGATATCATCCGTCATCCTCATGAAAGTGGCTAGAGAATTTGTCAGACCAAAGGGCATGACCAACCATTCAAAAAGGCCTTCTTTTTACTTGAAGGTGATATTCCATACATTTGTCTGTTCTATCAGGACTTGGTGGTAGCCAGACTTCAGATCAATCTTACTAAAGTATTTTCCCCCCATGAGTTGATCAAGGAGGTCGTCAATTTGGGGAATCGGGTATCGATATTTGACTATGATTTTATTCAGATCCCAGTAATCAATGCAAAGTCGCCAGGTTCCATCTTTCTTCTGTACCAGCACGATTGGGCTCTCGCAAGGTGATGAGCTGGGACGGATGTGCCCCTTGTGGAGTAATTCTTGGATATGTCACTTGATCTCCTCATTCTCTAACAGAGAGAAATGATAGACTGGCCCATTGGGCAGCGGTGTGCTGGGGTCAGATCGATGGGGTGCTTGACCTAGCAGTGCAGAGGTACCTCGGATGGTGAGGAGAAGATATCGTAGTATTCTTCCACAACCTTATCTACTTTCTTATGCTGTGTGGAGAGGTCGGCCGCAGAGACCCTAGATGTGGCTGTGATTTTTCTCTCATTCTGAGAGTGAATCACAAAGAAGACAAACTTCCCCATCTGAGAGATCACCTTCCTGCATTGCTTAGTAGAGATCAAGGAAATAACACTAGGTGGGACAACCTCGGGTATCCTGTACAATTTCCTGTTCAAAGTAATAATAACACTACGAGGCCTAGACTCATATACAACATGACATTTCCATAAATAAGGTTGGCCCAAAAGAACATCACAAACTTTGAGAGGAGAAACATCACACAATACCTCATCTTTGAAGGGCTTGATGTCGTACGATAATCGACACTGTTGGCTGATGCGAAGATCGCTTCCTTGGCGGAGCCATCCAATGGTGTAGGGTTATCAGTGCGACGTTGTTGACAAGGCCAAACTCTTAACGATGAGATGAGGTTCTTCTGGCTACCACTATCAACGATGAAGTGTAGTGGGGTGCCTTTTACCCACATCTGTGAATGGAACAGGCGCTCTCCTTCATCTGGCTCGTCTGGTTCACCATGTTGGATCTTGGTGGTAGAAACTGTGGCATGGGGTTCCGTGTCAATGATCCGTCTTCCCCTTTCTGGTTCTAACTCAGAGTTAGAACCCGCATCCGATTCAGAGGCTTTCACTTCGGTCACCATCGTCTACTTTGAGCGGCAATCAACATTGTTATGCCAAGGGCTCTTATAGAAGTCGCACCACTTCCCGATATCTTTCTTTGTCGTTCCAATGTCCTTCTTTGCTTGTGGTTTGAACTGGTTGTCCTGATACTGTCCGTCTTTGCTTTGTCCTTTGTTCTGTGGGTTGGGGCCACCCTTTCCTAGCTTTTGTTGTGCGAGTTTCCCTGGCCCAAATTGTGGCGTCTTTTGTTTGAGCTTCTACTCGATTTTGACGACATATCGTTAGACCGCGCCTAAGGATGAGATGTCTAGAAATTACATTTCAGTCTGGATGTATCTATGCAGAGTACCAGATGTTGCTCCGAATCTTTGATACCCAACTTGGTGCGCAAGGTATGGAAGATATTTGTTAAATCTGGCATTGCTTGGTCTCTTTCTTGTCGCAGTGTGGTCCATTTGGTATACAAGTCGTCATAACTTATGACAGGGTATTATTGTTCCTTAATAGCATCCCTGAAGGATTCCTAGGTGGCCATGACTGTAAATAATGAGGTTTCCTCTGTTTCCTTTTGCTCACAGAAAGTTTCCCACCAATCTTTGACATGGGGAACGGCTTTGAGGAGCGCAAAAGTAATATTTTCTCTATTCGAAAATCTATGGACAAAAAAATGCCTTTCTAGTAGATTCAACCACTTGTCTACAACATCTGCGTCTATCTGACCTTCAAATATAGGAATATCGAAGTTTATTTGTACCTTGAAGTGGGCGGTGCCTTTGATGAAAGAAGATGCGTCGCCTGTTGGTAGCCGCCGAAGGATTTGCGTAAAATTATCCATCATATCGTTCCTTTGTTGCGTGAGGGCTTCCTGAATCAACAGTTTGAAAGGATCTCCTGTCCCATCATCTTTCTTTTCTCCTTCCATGAGAGGTAACTTGGGTGTGCGAGAGATTTTTTCCTCAAGAGAAACAAGCTCGAGACCCAACTCTGTGTACTCCGACCTCGTTGGGGACATGCATTAAGAAGACAAGGAACAAACTGCTCTGATACCACTGATCCAGATTTTATGAGAATAATGAAATGACTACAGATTATTACCAGATTCTTAACACAGAATAATAGAGATACAATATAACTGGTTTTCTATTCAATAAGGAAATAAGATGAAACTGTAAAATGCAGCAGAAAACAAGCTTGCTGGAATGGTGGCAGCTTATCTCTGAGGACTGTTGCAAATCTAGTAGTGAAAGTACTATGGCTGAGCACAAGCGCTGCTTCAAATCATTGAACGATTGTTGTTGGGGCTGGCCCTACACAAATTTCGCCTTACCACCACCCCTGGTTATTTGGCTGAGGGCCCATGCAATATGGGAGAATCCCAACACAAACTTGCGGTAGAAATTGGAAAGGTCCAAAAATATTTGAAGCTCAGTGAGTGTGGTTGGGGATGGCCAGTCACATATGACTTTAATTTGGCTGGATCCACATGTACGCCATGTTTATCAATTATGTAGCTTAGGTAATGGAACCTGTCCATGTCGAAGGAACATTTTTCCAAGTTGGCGCATAGCTTGCGCTGCCTCAGGGTGTGCAGAACCTGCTAAATATGATGCAAGTGTTCGTCCCAAGTCTTGCTGTAAATGAGAATGTCATCCAGATACACCACTACAAAAGTATTGGTGAATGGATGCAGGATATCGTCCATCATCCTCATGAAAGTGTCTGGAGCATTTTTCAGACCAAAAGGCACGACCAACCATTCAAAAAGGCCTTCCTTTGACTTGAAGGCAATCTTCCATACATTTGTCTGTTCTATCGGGACCTGGTGGTAGCGAGAATTCAGATCAATATTACTGAAGTATTTGGCCCCCATGAGTTGATCAAGGAGGTCGTCGATTCAGGGAATCAGGTACCAATTTCTGACTGTGATTTTATTCAGATCCCGGTAATCAATGCAAAGTCGCCAAGTTCCATATTTCTTCTCTACCAACACGATTGGGCTCTCGCAAGGTGATGAGCTGGGAAAAATGTGCCCCTTATGGAGCAATTCTTGGATCTGTTGCTTGTTCTCCTCATTCTCTAACAGAGAGCGGCGATAGACTGGCCCATTGGGAAACGGTGCACCGGGGGTCAGATCGATGGGGTGCTTGACTTGACAGTGCAGAGGTACCCCTATAGGTGAGGAGAAGATATCCGAGTATTCTTCCACGACCTTATCTACTTGCTTCTGCTCTGTGAAGAGGTCGGCCACAAAGACCTTGGATGTGGATGTGATTTTTCTCTCATTCTGAGAGCGAATCACGAAGAAGACAAACTTCCCCGTCTTAGAGATGACCTTCCTGCATTTCTTAGTAAAGATCAAGGAAATAGCACTAGGTGGGACAACCTCGGGTATCCTGTACAATTTCCTGTTCAAATTAATAATAACACTACGAGGCCTAGACTCATATACAACATGACATTTCCATAAATAGGGTTGGCCCAAAAGAAGAGATGTGGCGGCTTATATATGAGAAGAGATGTGACGGCTGCACTCATTCGCAAGAATATGATTACAATGAGGCTCTCAAGGCCTTTTTACAATAAACAGGAGTTTCAAAAACCCTAAACATCCAAAAACCTAACCCTAGGAGATTAAGCACCAAAAGTCATGTGGGCCCCGTTTGGGTAAGTTGGTACATCAACTTCCTGGGGTCATAACTTTGTCATACGATCTCCGTTTTAGGCATATGATAGCCCATTGGAAATATATGTCCGAGGAATACAACAGTGGTACAAAATTTCATGATGAAATTTTGCAACCACAACATACCCCAAAAAACGTCGTTTAGGGCCTCAAAACGGCTTTGGAAGTTCAGGACCCGAAAACTGCTAAAAATAATAAATTATCAAAATTGCTAGAAAGCTGTTTTGAGCCAGCTAGAAAAGGTGGGTGGCGACCGATATCCACCTGGATCAGCTACCCAACTAGTTTCTACTTAGGATCAGGCTTGGGATGATATGCTCTACATCATGAAAAGTCACCAATTCTCTTTTGGTTGAACTTATTATGTACTAGCAATATTGCCAAATTTGAAAATTGAAACCCTTTTCTTAGCTTTAGATCAAGATCTATAGCTAGTTTGTAAGCACCTCCATGTGTTTGTGGATTCATAGAAAATTATAACTCTAGTAAAGAGAGCCAATAATCTTGCAAAAATAATATTTAGACGATATATCCAAATAATATATAAGCTCACTAAGAAGTTTCTCTCTTTTAATTTTACTCGTATTCAAATAGAATCAAATGCAGTAGTTGATAAGATGACTACCTATGCTTCTAATGCTAGTAAACAATATTTCTAAGTCAAGATTGAATTTGAATTTATTACTCTTTATCATCCTTATGTGTTTGATAATGTTGAGGCTTGACAGATTTATGATCACGATGATGACATTTTTTTTGGAAAATCAAGTGGATTTGATCCTTGATTCTCCCAACATAATAAATCTTAAGCACAATGTTGATCTTAAAAGACTTTTTCCTTTAGAGAACATGTTTTTTGCAAATTACTCTCGAATCCCTCTAGCCAAAACGCTAAATACTCTAAATGAAAATTTAAGAGACCACCCTGATTAACATAGGCGTTTAGAAAGACCCTTAAATCATGTATGTAGGATCCAAATGAAGTGATGAAGAAACACAAAGTTTCTTTCCCTTTCTAGAGAGTTTCGAGATGTGTTTGCATGGTCTCATAAAGACTTGCATGGCTTTAATCTTCGTATAATGCAACATTTAATACCTCTTGAACAAGATGCTAAGTCGATCAAGCAGAGAAAATGTCTTATCAATTCTAATATTGATGCCATAATTAGGAAAGAGGTGGATAAAATGATTCAAACCAATGTTGTGTTTCCTGTACGCTACTCCAAGTGGATTGCCAATCTTGTTATATTTAAAAAAAATAATGGCAACACATATATTTTCATAGATTTTAGAGATTTAAATCGAGTAAGTGTTAAAGATAGTTTTCCTTTGCCCAACATGGATTCAATTTTGTAGTAGGTTGCTGGTTTGAAAATCATGTCTATTCTAGACAGTTTCTACAGTTATAACCAAATCAAGGTGAACCCAA
The DNA here is from genome assembly GCA_000966675.3 of Picea glauca. Taxonomy (NCBI): domain Eukaryota; kingdom Viridiplantae; phylum Streptophyta; class Pinopsida; order Pinales; family Pinaceae; genus Picea; species Picea glauca. Next base: position 128,355 of record JZKD02S1253582.1, read on the forward strand.
GAGACTAGTTTAAAACCACCTATACCATAAGGTGGGGTACATTTGCATATCATAGAATTCCCCTTGGGACAATTAATGTAGGTTTTATCTTTCAACATGCTATGCACATTGCCTTCAGTGATACAATTGGTATTATAATTCAAATACCTTGATGACTTGTTTGTCCGTTCTAAAATGTAGAAAGATCATTTTGATCATTTGAGACAAATTTTTCTTAGATGTAGGAAGTTAGGAATTTTGTTGAATCCTAAAAAATATACCTTTGGGACCACAAAAGGAAAATTTATAGGTCACATTGTTTCTAAATATGGTGTAAGCATTGAGCCTCGAAAGGAGTTCTACCATTCATAAATTTCCCCCTCCTACCCCCAAGAAATCCATTCAAGATTTCATAGGTAAGATTATTTTTGTGCATATATTTGTCTCTAATTTAACTAAAATTATAAAACCTATCCCTAAATTATGAAGGAAAGATGTAAATTTATGTTGGGATAAGGATGATGAAAGTCCATTTTAGTCCATTAAAGATGATATAAACATTGTGGTTATTTTGGTGTAGCCTGATTTTCTAAAGAATTGGATCTACACTAATGCTACAAATGAAGTTGTTTTAGTTATCTCATTTCAATTTCAATTAGATGTTGAAAGGCCAATATATTTCATGAGCCAAAATCTGAATGAGAATGAGGCAAAATATTCTATTATTGAAAAACATGCTTTGGAAATCATCATTAATTTAAATAAATTTAGAAATTACATTATAAGAAAGGGCATGGCCATCAAAGTATATGTGGGCTCAAGAAATTCTGCTGAAAAAATATTAAGGTAGAGCAAGTATTTTTCTTTCTAGAAAATATATTTTATCACTTTCTTTTATTGCACTAGATCATTAGTGATTATGGCAGGGATTTTTTTAAAAGAGAAGTGTTGAGGTCATGTCAAAATTATAATATTACCTCTTCAACCTCATCACCTTACTACATGCAAGCTAATGGACTTGCCAAGTCCACCAATACAAATCTGATTAGAATTATCAAGTGGGTCATAGGAGATAGTCCTCGAGAATGACATTTATATACGACACATGCTTCATGGGAAAATAAAATAACAACACGATTTAGTACTAGTGAGATACCTTTTAGACTAGTTTTTGTTCAAGAAATTCACATGCATGTAGAGATGGAAATAACTACCTACTACTTGGCCTTCCAACCAGAAGAACTAGACACCAAACCCATTGATTAGAGATTCAACACATTACTATCTTTGGAAGAGAATTTTTTTTTTTCTGCTCAAAACTTTAAGAAACATCAATGAATTGAAAATAAATTTCATAACAAAAAGGCAAAATATAAATATTATTGAGTAGGGAAACAAGTCCCTCTTTAGGATTTTTTCCACAAGGATACAGGAAAACACACAAAGTTCCAGAAGTTTTGTCTTGGCCCTTTCACCATCGCTTAGAATCTTGGAAACAATGCCTTCAAATTGAAGGGAAACCAATAGGGTCTTTTCACACATACAATGAATGGGTCATCCATGAAACCATGTCACGTTGCTGAATAAAAAAGTTAAAAAAAATGTAGTAAATTTTCCTAATGCTATAATTGGGTAAGCTTGAATGACACAAGTAATGTTTGGCTTCCAAATTATTCCAAGCATTTTTCTTTCTTCATCCCCATGCAGACCTCATGCTATAATTTTTTTCATATTCTGCATCTTTTAGAAATGAACATGGATGTTGATGTGTGATATTGCTTGCTCATGCTTCAATTATAGATTTGTTTATACTATGTTGATGATTATGTGTCTCCAAAACCAAACTTGACATTTATATTTCTAAAATCAAAGATAATGAATTCACACATTGCTAGAAGCAACATGCCCCATGGAGTTGCAATATGTTGTCCCAATTTTTGGTCCACACATATACGATTACAAACCTTTTCCAAAATTCCCTAAACCTAAGTCTAATTTAACGGGAAAACCACCTGAACCATTCGACGCTGCCATTGGTACAATTGTTAGATCAAATGCATGCATAAGTTGTGGCAATATTGCATTGTTGTATTTGCAACAATTGACTGGTTATTGTGGTTTGATGGTCCTTAATCTCTCCTTACATTTTGATATAGGGCATCCATAATAGATTGTGAGCATTAATTGCATTAACAATGGTAATATTGCTTTGTTATGTTTAGTAGTAGTAGCATTGCATGGTTATGTTGATGATGGTTTGATAACTTGTACTAGTTTGTCCACCTTCATATTTTCTTACATATTGATCTTGTGTACCTACAAACAAATAGTTAGTTGATTTGATGGATTGACATGTGTGTGAACTAGTGTTATATGCTAGGTGAGGTAAACATATTTTAAATTCAAGGCTCAAATGATAGCAAGAGAATATGTGTGAAAAGGCTAGGGATCAAGACTTAAGGTATTGACCCCTCCTAAATAATTTATAAAGTTTGCAACCCTTATCAACTATGTTCTTATGGAAATGTTTGTGATATGACTCATAGACCTACAAACAAGATCTCCTTGGGATATTATTGAGACTTATGATTGTTGGATGGAGCCACTTGTATTAGATGTACCTTGCATCAATACTAAGGTTTAAATGGTGTACATGCAGGAAATTACATGGATATCTCATAGCCCTTGATTTAGATCTAACAATGGGAAAATCAAGCTCCTTATTTGATCACTCTTACCATAATTCAGATTTTCATTTTGACTTGGTTCTTTAGGGCTCTGCTCAAGATTGACCTATAATGTAATGAGATTTTGAGGTTGAAATAATGGCTTATCCTTGCCATATTTGTTTTGTTTTGGTTGGTGTTTGAGGGTGACATTCACATTGATCTCATGGTTGGCATGGAATCTTGTATTGTTGTATTAATTATGGTAATTTCACGAGCATTTCACCTTTGTGGGAAAGGGATAAACTCAATTGAATAACATAAATCTTGCATTGGTTCTTTTGGTTGGCATTAGAGGCATTTTGACCCAGGTTTGTGCTCATAGTCTCTACTTGCAAGTCCAAGTTGATATACCATGGATTTGACATCATAGTAAAAATATAAGGAAAAGGTAACTCATGTACTACATGGAATAACTCACAATTTCTTTCCACTCTATGTGTTTGCATGACATTGAGTTGATTTGTATCTTAGGTGATGTTGATACCTTTATCTTCTTTCACACACTTATTTCTTTATTTTTCATACCCCTTCTATAGAATTCCCTTGCCATGCATATGGGGAGTAATTTCCATTGTCAAACATCCCAACGCTCCCACATCCGCATCCCACAAAAGGTTGGTAATGTAGATGCAGATAAATTTTCCTGAATCTATTTGTGATCTCAATCCTCCCACACTAGCATTCCACATTGGTTGTCATTGCACCCACATCCCACATTCTGGGACTTAGTCTATTTTCCTGATGCCTTTAAGTCTCATGCCGAGGGATGACACTTGATCCTTCCTCCCACATTATTACCCTCGCTTCCCATCACTTTCATTCCACATAGGACGCGATTTACATATTCGAGGTAATCATAACACATCTATCACACATATTTCACATGATGTGAACAACTATTGTTAATCATTGAGGCTTAATTTTCGCACATTTCCCTCAAGCCTTATGTACATGAATGACAACTACCATTTAATCAGTGACATGCACCAAGTGTACAAGGGGGAAAGTTTGAACAGTGGGATTGACCCCTAATTAATTATTAGTAGGGAACCTATTGGATGGAAAATACGATTTATACATGTAATCCTCACATTTACCTAAGCACATTGAAAGTGAAAGAGATGGTGAACTAGAAAAGGAGAGAGTCAATCTATGGAGACGGCAGGGACCCCCCTCAACATCAATTGGAGATAACCCATATAGTTACTCCTATGCCCAAGAGAAAAATAAATCCATATTGGAGGTAACACTCAAGACCCTGGGGTTTGGAAGCAAATATGGAAAAAATGGAAGTCAATGAGGTTAATAATGTGCCCACATGGGATACAATGCAAATATTCGAGATTAAGATGATCATAGAGGAGTTTCCCCAGGAGGGACCGATGATTTTTTAGGAATATTCTATGACTCTTCATCATGTTAAATATGATAAATAATATAGGAAATTGCAGATTGAGATGGTCAATCTGAAAGATAAAAGAGTAACAAGAAAGTGGAGTTTTGAGATAGAGGTTAAAGGTTTTAGGACCTTATGGGTTCTCATATTTCATCAAGCCATGGGTGAAGCATTATCTCACTCATTAACTAAACATGAGATTGAAAATGTGAAATTGAAGAAAAGGATAAGGGAGATCAAAGTTTCTCTGAGCCTGAGGCCATTATTTGTAGAGTCTTTGTTTGTAATGATCTTGGACGAATTTCCTAAAGAAGTGACTAGATCAATATATAAGGTCACAAAGGCTACTAAATTGTTAATGGGTGTCAAAAAATATGTTGCTAAGATATTAATAAAATACTTGGCATAATCATTGAAGATCTGGAGATTTCTATGGAGGCAAGTGTCATGACATGAAGGGTCTGTTCCCTTGAGGAATTTTTACAACAGGATTGAAAAAATGATGAACATTTTTATAAAACGTAGTGAGTACCTTCATTGCAAGAATATAAACCATGGATTATCTTACAAGGAAGAAGCAAGATTTTCCTTCTAAAAATAGACTGAAGAAAATAAAGTTGGTTGGCTTGGGAGGATAGATACCCTATGAAAATTGATCACCACCCGTGACACTCTTAGGGAAGTACATTTTTTTTGAAGGTGTTTGATATTGTGAAGGAACTCGAAGGCCCACCCTTGATAAGGGATCCAATGTCGTTGAATATATATAAAATGTAAGTTGAATTGGGTATACAGAGAATCGCACGGGGAACACAATTTGATGACCTCATGAATTTTCCAGAAGATGAAATTCGATGCTAGTTGGTCAGTTTTGTGAATGAGAATGAAGACTAAGAATCTATTACACAAAACAAATGTGCCACGTTGAAAGGTATTGAAGATGAGTTATTCAGGGTTAGGGTTAAACATGACATAATCATAACATCATTACATGAGTATATTCAAGAATGGCTAAAGGGTGCGTTAGAAGCATAACTAACCCTACGTGATCTTGAGGATTAAACAAATGGTTATGACAGTTTCGATCGATATGCGACTGCTTATTTAAAGAATCTGAGAAAGTAAGAAAGGCATAACCATCATCTCCTGCTTCTGTTTTTGTGAGTAGAAGTCTTGTTTAAAGCATTTTGTTTGTGTGCAAGATGGATTTTTGACTTCTTCCTTTTTGTTATCCAGGTCACCTCTGCTTAATATATGATCCATGAGAACCCCATACCAGTCCAATAGGAAAAACACATTTCTTATTTTCTCGTTTAAGTATCACAAATATTATGTAGTGCCAATTTTGCACACATTTTATTTGATCTTGAACAACAAATTTGTATCTATTATTTAAACTCCATACAAGATGTTTTGGGAGCTCATGAATTTTGTGGTTTCTAACTTTTATTAAAGGATGAAATCTTGAGTATTTGTCTCCTTTACATGCTTATTATATGAGTAGTACAAAATCATTTAAAGTTCTCTATAAAGGACCATCTATGCCACTCTATGTTGTGCATGTCTTGCTTCAAATGTTTTTCTTTCTCCTGCTATGATATGGGAAATGGTCATGGTGGGATGAAAACATTCACTTGTTTTTATTTTTTCAAAATTTTTACCACTAAATATTTTATCTTTACATGTTTCCATTGCTTGTTCCACGTGCATGCATTAAATGTTTGATTAACGAGAATTTGACTATTTAGAACCATAATATAATTGTTATTTGAGTGAGAAACAAAGGAGCACCAACTCTATAAAAACGTAGAGGGTATCTCCATTCCCATGAGAATACCCTATAAGGTCGACTCTTGCCCTTGACAGGAAAATAGATCAATAGTTGACTATTGTGAATTCCTAACCCTTTGTTTCAAAGCCATTTGTTCCTTTTCTTTATGGGTATGAGACCATTTTCATATATTCTCTGTGCATTAAAATTTTACAAAACATTTGGCATGTAGAGGCCAAGTAATGCTTGATCTCTTGCATTGTTGAGTATGGTTTTAATGCATTGAGTATAGTATTATATCTATTGTTGTGGATTGTATATATTGATGGTTGGGTCTTGAGGTTCGAACCCCTAACTTTGTCTTATCTACATTCTAATTCAAAATCTTGAAATCATATCCTTTGTCTGAAAAATATGTTACCCTTTGGACTATTGTGGAGAGTAATATTGGAGCCCAAAGGATTTTCTATTTCGATTTCCTTCCCATTATTTGAACCCAATCTTGAACTTTGTTGGAAATGCTCATAAACAAATGTTGTTTTCACTAGATGATTAGTTAGCCTTGTGGCAAATCGTGCTAGAACTCTGTTCTTGAAAGCAAAGTTGGGGGCCATGACATGTTGGATTTTAATTATGTATTCCTTTGTAATATTATAGTTCCATACTTTCAAGAGTTTAATGTTTGATACTAATATTGGTTATTTATCATCCTTGATTTGTCTAAGACCTAATAGCCCCATGCATTGTCATGCACGTTTGACTGTTGGTTTATGCATGGCCTTATTATATATGCATGCACACAATTGATTGGATGCAGCTACATGTAGAGTAATGTGATTTTGTTAATGTGTGATGTTATCTAAATTTTTTATGCTACATACCTATATGCTAGAAGTAGTGGCTAGTGTAGTGATTGTTGGGTTTTGTTGAGTTATATCTTCTCAAATTGATTTGGTGTCTACATGCACACACTACTGTAAGCTATATATATGGATTGGTTATAAGAAAATAATTATGTGAGATCTATTAGTACAAAATAATATCATTCTATTTGACATGCATACTGCCCAAATTTGATGTTACTTGCACATGGTTTAAGGTTATTGGGATTTATTGACTACTAGGCTTAGCTAGAATCCATTGTTGATTCTTTCCATCTCTAGGTCATAAATCTCACTTCAAGTCAAGTACAAAAACATCAAATTTGGGCAGTATGCATGTCAAATAGAATGATATTATTTTGTACTAATGGTTATTGGGATTTATTGACTACTAGGCTTAGCTAGAATCCATTGTTGATTCTTTCCATCTCTAGGTCATAAATCTCACTTCAAGTCAAGTACAAAAACAACAAAATAGTTGGTTGAGATAGGTTGGTCTTGTTCATACAACAACCCACATGCCCTTTCCACGGGGGGTTCACTCAATGAAATTGTGACATAGCACGTTTGTTCATGGGATATTAAAGAATACCCCTAATTTCACTAGATATTGAAAAATTCTCCCCAAAATCCTTTTATTGAACCCCCCTCCCAATACATATTTACAATATTTAAAACCATTATTTTACTAGATATCCTAGGTATCCACTTTTTCGTGGAATTTTTAATACCCCTTTTATTCTACCAAAACACTTATATGCCCACAAATCACAAAAATAAGAAAACAAGTGCACCAACATCAAAACACATGGATATTCCATTGTAATAAAATAACATTGGGTTCAAGGGATTGGTGTTATACTATTTTCACCCCTTTATTTTGTTTAATACACGATCATGCATTTTTTGAGGAAGGGGGTTTATTTAATGACAAAAGATCAAAGTAGATAACTTATCCACAAACAAGGGACTTATAGTCCTGTTGTAGGGGATAGTCGACTCTATCAACCAAACCTGACAAATGACTAAGAGTTAGTCGGTTGACTATCGAAGTTGAAAGTATAAGTCGGTTGAGGATTTGACTAATCAACTGACCCAGGAATTTAAGTAGTTTCAACTGCCTAGTAACTGAATATGTAGGTATAAATAGACAAGCATGTATCAAAGAAAAAGTATTCAGTGTTGTATTGACTCATCTATCTAATAAAGTGTTGTTCTTTGGGCTTCCACTACTTTGTGTATGTGTTTGTATATATGTATATATATGTGATTCTATGCTTGCTTATGTACTGAAATACTAGTAACAATCCCTTGCATTTCCCTAGATTACAACATTGGTTCTATTTTCGGGACAAATAAAAAATACACTCCGATAGATTGAAACAAGGGGAGTAAGAAGGCATAAGATACATGAAAGCTTGACTACTGTGGTAACTCCATAAAATTTCACAATGACCTGGTCAGAAGTAGAATTCAGGACAAATCCAACATCAAGCAAAAGGAGAGTGGTCAACTTGCCAATCGACTTGACAAGAGAATCCCCACCACCTGAGACAGTAACCATAGTCGAGGAACGACCTGCAAAGAAGAAGAAGAGACAACTTATAATTACTGAGTCATCAGAAGCAACTAAGTTAGACCAACCATCTACGTCGGTCGACGAGGATATCGAAATCGACGGGCTAGAGCAGCCCAAGTAGGTCGCAAAAATACCAATCCAGTCATCTCAGCTAGTCGAAATTACACAACATCATGAGTCGATCGAAGGAATACCAATCCAGTTAGCTTATCCATTCAAAATTGCACAACAAAATGATTCAGTCGATCAAATATCAATCCAGTCAGTCCATCCAGTTGAAGACATACAAAAACCGACTGATCATTAGGAAGTCTACATCCAGGAAATAAACACCCTGGTTGATAATATTTATGAATCAGGACCAATAGAGATTATGATTGATGTACCCACAAAAGATGGACAATATCAACAACAAGAACACAAAGAGGATCCCTTCCCAGAAAATGCTCTGACTAAGGATACAATACAAGGTCCAATGCAGGCTCAACAATATTCCTTGTAGATAGAAACATAGCGCATGCAACAAAAGGAAACAATAGTAAGGGAACCGTTAAATCAGAATCAATTACTTGCAACAAAAGATCAAGATAAGGACTGGGGGCCAACAAAAATCCTGGGAAAGAGTAAGAAAAAGAAACCCGCACAAATCACCTTTAAAATGACTCGTTCATCTAGCCTGTCCAGGTTAGTTGTTGAAAATACACTCGATCCGACGTCAATTTCCGACCAACACCTCTTCGACTTACATCAAGTCATTTCAAAAGAATCAACAAAGAGGTGGAAGAAATTTATTAAAGAAGGAAGCAAGGTTTCAAAAAAAAAGGAGGACCAAAGGAAAATGTTACAAGAATGCAGAGAGATGGTCATAAAGCATTTAGGAATAGAGCAGATGCCAGAAATGGAGAGCTCCTTGGCGGGTTTAAAGACTTGGTGTTGATCGACCTTTCAACCAAGTCTAATTCCTATGATATGGTTGTATTATGTCACCATGATGGTGGTTTTCTTCTCTTAGATTCTTTGATTATCATTCATTGTTAGGCGGTATTGTTGTTGTATATCTTCCTTTTTATTTTGGAGAAGTTAGACTTGTCGTTGGTTTTATAAGCTCTTGGTGTAGACTAATTCTCTGGTTCTTGGTGAACACCGCACACACCAACTAACTATAACACAGATCTTAGTTGGTTAGTTTAATCCATTTGTATGATATGTTTGAAGGTGAAATTAACCCCAAAGTCTCTATATGTGGTCCAACTAAGTATTATTAACTTTACCAATTGTAGATCCCAAGTCTCATGGATTGTTTCTTTACAAGAAGGTTGATTTGACCTAAATTAATTTCCTTTGAAACATTTAATTAACATGTTATCTCTTTGTGTCAAAAGAGCTCGATCTCACATGAATATGTAGTGTCTAGATATCGAACTAAGCAATCGATAAAAAAATGACTAAACAGGCTATGGTCAACTGGATTTTGAAAGATCGGATGTTTATCAAGTCTTAATAATTTGTAATACAAGTTTTTTTGAAGACATACCATATCTATCTCCAATCTCTTATTAAATCCTCTTTTATAGTTATTTCTAAAATTTCTGACAAACAACCTTTGAAGTAGTTTGAATCTGACAACTTTGAAAAAAAGGTTGAAGCACACCACATGTTTGGAATGGATGATACAAGAATGTTGGTAAAATAAAAAAGATATTAAAAAAATGTGCTTCATGGCATATCGCTCTATTAAACCACCATTTTTTTGAAATACATTTAATTTCCCCATGGATTGAGATACTGACAATCAATATTAGAAGTCCACAAGGTAAATGAATCAATCAATAGTGAATAGAGTTGACCATTCATGGAATAAAACACCCAAAGAAATTTTAAATCATCCACTCATGAAGTAGAATGCACAAGGGGATGTGAAATCATCCAGGCACGAAGTAGAACGCCCAAGGGGATGTAAAATCACATAGGCACAAAGTAAAATTCCCAGGGGTTGTGAACTCACCCAAGCATGAAGTGATACACCCAAGGGGACGTGAACTCACCTAGGCATGAAATAAAATATTCAAGGAAATGTAAACTTGCCCAATGGATGTAAAGTCCCCTAGGCATGAAATAAAACACCCATAGAGAAAGGGATTTGCTCCAACAATGAAATTACATTTCAGTGAGGAAGAAATTTCCCCAACAAATAGGAAATCAACCAGGTAAGTGTTATTTGTGACTCAATCAAGATAAGTTCAACTTAGGGAATGAAAATATAGTCTAGAGAAGTGAGGAAATTCTCCCAACAACCATAAAAACCGAAATTAGGAGCTTCCTACACATTTGCAACAACTCTAAAATAAGAGCCATAGATCTCCCATCTTCGAAATAGATGTACAAACGAGATTAACAAGTTGTTGGGTTGGTTTACTAGATTATGGGGACTATATCCATGGAAAAAAACCTCAAACACAATTGCAAAAGAATTCTTCCTAGCTAAACAACACATAGGTAGCCATTAAACCATAGAGTAACTCCATTTCATCACAAAGATAGAAAAAATCACATAACAATAAATAAATTCACACATAACAACTCAAAATTTACCTTGGAAACACAATTGGAAAACCAACGTTGAATGGGGGCTCAATCTATTTCTCCTTCCTCATCGTTCTCTCCTTTTTTAATTTTTAATTTTTTAATCTTCTAAATAATCCACTTTTCCCTCTCATCTTCATTTGTCTTATTCAAATTTACATAGGCATTGGGTTACAATTCTTGCTAACCTTCATTAATTAATGAATTGTCTTGTAGGTACTGAGTCCTACTCATTAATTGGTTTGGATTCATTTCGAATCAAGAATCCCTATACAAAAAATCTTTTTTCATTTCTGTATGAAAAACACATGAAATCACACTAAATCGACGACTTTAATTTCTTGCAAAAAAACCTTATAATTGAAGAACCTAGTGGTTGCATTTTGGAAAATGCACCATGAACATGAAGTATTTCCTTATGATTATCTTTATTCAAAGTTTTTTTAACTGAGTACCCAAAGGAAATACCATTGATTGTAGGATCCAAAAACATTTGGGTTCATGGATGAAAAACTGCAAAAAATGGGGGGTGGAGGAGATCCCTGTTTATAACCTATATGATGTAACCAATAAGGCAGAAACATTGAGATGCAACCAACTTCATACATTCATAGAATGGAAAGTGAAGACGAGGATTCTTCTTGTAATTTAATCACGGTTCTCAAGTATAGTTTATGAAAAATAAAAATATCAAATGACAAAACATTGCCAACAAATTATACTCGAGGGATTGGGATTGTCTAGTTTGTGAGCCTAGAAATAAGGTAAGGAGGTTTCCATTTTTCCATTGTAATCCTTTCACCTTCCCACCATATTTATATCAATTAGATTTATTTGCATTTAAAAATCCCTCACATGTCCCTAGAAAAACCACCATAAGAACCCATCAACGATAAGAATTGAAAATTATATATATTTGACATGTTAAGTTGAATTTCAAAATAATGTTCTAAATGAGCTTGAGAAAGGGAAACCTTATAAAATTAAAATAGATGACATTGAGACTAGCTGCATATCTCTATGTTGGAGTTCCATTCCATATTGATATTCCTCTTATAACTCAAATACTATTATATATTGTATATTAGGAAGGAAGCAATTAACATCTCACAAATATAATGTCATCCTAAAAATGTTGGGCCTCAGTTACTTTGAATCACAATCCCATCCTATGGACCAAAATCCATATGAAATTTTACAAGCATATACGTATTGGGGATAAGAACAATAATACGGAAGTTTTTGAAGGAGATAGGAGAGGGAATTGAGAGCATAAGGACTGGAAGTTAAGTTCATTTGATTATTCTTAAGAAATTGATAATGCCTCAGCTGGGTTGCACATAAAATATTCTAATTGTAACCAGTTATGTGATGTTCTATGTTTTGGTCTATTAGGGCAGATAAAAATGAAAATTGTGTGGAAGCAAGCAACAATGTGATGTTCTAGGTTTTGGCCTATTAGGATAGAGAAAAATGAAATTTTCATTGAATAAAACAACATGAATCAACTCACTACATGACCTAATAAACATAGATGGCCAATAAATATGTATGCAAAGACACACTTTATCTAGGTTTTAGCAAAACTATGGATCTGAATTTGTCCTTGAATGTCTAATTGGATTTGCAAGCTACAATCCTAAATTTGAGCTACTAAGAGCTATTATAATGATGGATTTATACTGTTCATGAAATATAGATTATGCAATGTTACTAAACTTCAAGCATAGATTATTAATATTTCACCTGAATATATTCCATGATGAAGGTGACATTATCTTCATAATTTTGAATTTATCAATGATATCATCTATCTTAAGACATACATTGTTCCAGGGACAAAATATTACCTTCCTATATTTATTCTATAGAAGAAATAATCATTCTTTGAACTTTCTATATTTGTTTGTTGTCTAGATAGAAAACTTTTGTTTTGAGTGTAATTTAAGATTTCTTTATAAACTTCAATGTTACTACTTCATTATTCATAATCACTGAAACATGTGACATTGAAATACAAAATACATTTATGTTTTCCTTTTAAAACAAATTCAACAAATGGAGATGGAAATCAACATACCTAGTTATAAGAATGGTTGATTCCACCTACATCCAACCTAGGTTTGCTACTTGAAATAAAGATAATTTTGAATATATCACCGATTTCATCTATATTGAGACAAGTATTGTTGTCAGGACAAAAGCTTCACTTCAAATATTAGTTCTAAAGCTTCACTTCAATATTAGTTCTATACAATAAATAATTAGTCATTCTTTGTTTTTAATACATGTTTTTTTTATTTAGGAAGGGAAGTTTTTCTTTGGGGAAATTTAAGCTTTCTTTTAACATCTTCAATGATGTTAATTTACCATGCCTAATGAGTGAAATGACATTGAAGTAAAAAAAAAACCTTTTTCTTTCCTTTTAAAAAAATTCAACAAATGGGAATGGGAAATCAACATACATAGTTACTAGAATGGTCAAAGTCTACTCTATCTAGCCAAAATTTATCCACCCACCCTTGCTCCCTGAAATAAAAATATTTTTGAATGTATGA
>JZKD02S1253582.1:144602-166923 GCA_000966675.3 Picea glauca
CACTTGTGCATGATTTTTTTTTAGACCATTCCTAGTATAAATATGTAAATAGAGGTTTCTCTGGATGAGCCTCAATCCAACCAAATAACATACAATCTCATCACTATTGTTGGGTGCATGAAATTTGTGTAAGGTTTCATATGCTTAGGCTCTTCAAATTCATACATATGAACCTATGATATACTCGGCCATTCAAAAAGGCATATGACACATAGCCAATTCTAGCAACCACAAGTTTAACCAAATAAAAACACAAAAGATAGATCTAAATAGAGATAAAGTACCCAAGACAATGAGATAATGGGATGATTGTTACAAACACACATTTGGAAGTGGAAAACCCCATCGTAGCCTCCTAGCCTCCGCTTTCAAGAGAAAGGAATTTTTTTGATAAACAACACTAACACAACACTGAAAATACCAATGGCCACACTACTTCCAATTCTGAAAGAAAACTCATGATCCCATCATCGACAAATTTAATACCCATGTTGAATTTGAGATACTAAAGTGTTTCCAATAGTGTTATGGGGGGTTGATTTTGATTTACAAGAAAATGAAAAATCTAAATGAAACAAAAGGGAGTTCCTATCTCTTAATATTTCCACCCACAATATTCCAAGACTAGTGGATTTGAACATGTGGCTATTTTAAAACTTTGAAGAGGCACAAATCAACAAAAATTAAGGGATGTTTCTCACACATCATGCCCATCATTTAGAAACCCATGAAATTGGAGAATAATTTGAGAAAAGGACATATATGGCATTAGAAAACCAGATGTAGGATTTGAACAAAACTTTTGGTTTCATGCTTGAGACAAAATGGAAGAAAACAAAAACTTCATGAATAGATAGATGAGCATGAGGGAAAACAATGGTAGTTGTTGCACTATCGACCAATTACTATGAAACTTACAAAACAAAGTCATATGTTGATTTATCCTTAGTTGAGGTTTACCTCTTTCCTATGGTTGGAAATTGTAGCTTGATTTGTGGTGATTCTCCCTCCCTACCACTACAAGGAGAACACCTTCTAGAGAAGGTTTTTACAGAACCTCCCTAAATTTTTTATCCCTTCTCTGTTTATAGTGGAGGTTGTTAGCGAAGGAAAGTGACTAGAGGTTTTTGTGGAGGTTTTTTATCAGTGCACATGTAAGGCACATACACACCAATGCACACATAAAAGATAATGCCTCGGTGCTTAAATGTTCAAAATCACCATTATAATAAAAATAACAAGCACCAATCAAAGTGCACTAATGTTGTTGAATCTTATGACCCAGTGTGTATCACTTTCGTCAAGTGCACCACGATAGGATAAATAAAAAATATTACCAAACTGATTTTAATTGTTACACTTCATCCCGTGCTTCCAAACTCTCAAGAAAGCACCGATGCTTACTTTCCTTCCAAACAAGTCCCGTTTCCGGTGCTCTACAATGAGTTGTATAGCTCAACTAGTAGATTCCACACATTTCCAAAATTTGGAAATTACCACAAAATTTCATTTTCTCTCAACAATGGAACCATGTCTCCTCAGGACATAAGAGTCTAGGTAAATTGTTTATTACCTTCCTATTTGCATTTTCATCTGATTAAATTTGAATTTAGCTTGAAATTTGGCCATTTTTTATTTTTTTTTCCAATTGTGTGCGGTGCGCTTGAACACTTTGACTCATCTCGAAGTGGTGCATCCTGTTGTAAATTCACAGTAAGAACCACATTTGGTGTGTCTAATCTAACTGTATGCATCGATGTCGTTTAAGGAAGAGCACCATGATAAATTAAAAAAAATAAAGTGGTGCATCCTTTGTGATGTCCCTCAACTGGTGCGTCATTTGTGATGCCCCACACTTAGTGCATTATAAATGACAACACATGCTAAACAACATGCCAGTGCTCTTGGAACATTGTCGCATCAATGTTTTCCATTTAATTAAGTGCATCTCTACGTTTATGACTCATAAAATTTAATGTAGTTGTGCAACCATTTTAACCAAATGCATCGATGCCTTTAACAGAACCTCACCGAGATAGATATTGACCAACTTGGTATAATATCACATAGCCCAACTGAGGGACATTACGGTGCAGAAAACTCACAAAAATGAAACTCTGCTAACTAATTTAAATTTCATTTAGCTTCCAGCTATGAATTAAACCATATTTAACAATTGTCTGTTACCATTAATTACATGCATCTATAACCATTTAAAACAGACATGGAATGCGGATAATAAACTTAATTATAGAAACAAATAACTCATTTCCAATTACACAGAGTTCATGCACAACAAATAAACTCATAACAAAACAAAATAAAGTTAAAACACTTATCTTTTATAAATTGTTGTGCAATCAACTTCTTGGGATGAACATTCCACCCAACCATAGACTTGTTGTTCCAAATATCAACAACAAGTCGCCCCCGAGCCGAGGCTAGTAATCCACAAAAGAGGGTGGTCTATTCCTGTCCACTCACAACTCATAATTCTCACAATCCACTGATATTCTCCTACAACTATCTCAATTTTCCACAAGATCTCTTCCTCTTGAACTACGCAACCCAAGGAATGCACCCCTTCACTATTCTCAGTCCCTTGGGCATCCCATTCCTTTATCGGGGTTTCTATGGCATAAGTATCTAGGAATATCTTAGCTGGGAACTAAAGGGAACTCATTGTCAGGAAAAAATACCAACAAACAACAACAAACACTTGTTATTTTAGTGAAACTCACTTAGGAGTTGACTCTTCAGGCCTGAAAACCTAGTTCTTCAGTCTTCAGCTCCAATTGCACTCCAAATATGCTCCAACTTTCTCTGGAATTCACCCTCCATGGATTTTCCAGCTCTAAGCTCTCTTTCTAGCTCTCTTCTTCCTGTTCATGCAAAAAAACTTAACTAACTAAAAATGTTGTCCCAAGCCATACATATTTCCTCCCTTTGACTTGCCTTTCTTGACTCACGCACTTCCCCAAGCTGATTGTACTCAGCCCCGATGTGCCCAACAACCATTGGATGTGACTTCTTACACCCACCCTCTTACATGTATTCAATGATTCGCTTTGGGAACACTCAATAAGAAATTAGAAGGTTCATATATCAATATAAAATTTAGGAAAATGGGTTGAATTAATATACATGGCTAATTCCCCCCTTGGACCCCCCCTTGGAAATTCTCTTAGACGTTCCCCTTTCTTGTGGATTAATTCATCCCCCATCTCTTTCCATGTCCCCTTAGCAGCTGACATCACATTTTGTTATTAAAACATATGAATACAATTCACATATTACATCGCTTTGATCGTAGCCACACATTATATCTAGTTTAAACATTAATTAAATCGAGGATTATAGTGGGGATGTTACACTTGGCATAGTGGGGTGTCTCATTGGATGTCCCATTACCGGTGCTTTATGATTCAACATGCACTACTAAACAAAACAACAATGCTCTAATAACATGGTAGCACTGATGCATTCATAGTAACACATTGCACCATGTAACTTGCAATAAATAATTTAACCTAGAGATGCCCATAGGTCCAACAAACACATTGCTATTGAGAAGAGAACACCATGGGATGAATATTCCATAATCCATCATCACAGTACATCTTATGGGAAACACTGCTAAAAAATGTGGTAGTGCAACAATAAATGAGGAGCATCAATGCATAAGTGCTAACAGTATGTATTGGTGCCATAAAATAAAAAACACCATGATAATATTTAAAAAATAAACATAGTGGTGTGTCTTTTGTGAGGCCCTGTCCTTGATGTGTTATGAAAGAAAATTCACCACTAAAAAACATTCTAGTGCTCTGGTAGAACTGGCACACCTATGCTTTCAATTTAACAAAGCGCACCGGTAAGTATGCGCACCATAAATTTTAGCCTAATGGTGCATCCTTATTAACCAAATGCACCGGTGCTGTTAAAATAACCACATTAGGAAAAATATTGAATGACTTAACATGTTAAGGCATCTCATTGGATTCCCCATTACTGGTGCTCTACACAATCCAATGCACTGCAAAACAAAATATTGGTTCTCCAATAACATAGTAGCATTGGTGCGTTTATATTGACACATCACACCACTTAATTTGTAATAAAAAAATTTAACCTAGTGGTGCCTTTAGGTACAACAAATGCACCGGTGTTGTAAAGAGCATGAAACTGAGTTGGATATTTCACAATTTAATAGCACAGTGCATTTTGTAGGATGCATCAATAAAATACACGACGGTGCGGCAAGAAGCATGGTGCACCGATGCATGACAATAACAATATTGCATGCGGTGCTGTTTTTCTGATATAGAGCACCGCTTGTGATGCACAGTCATTGTTTTAGGTGCACCAATTACTTTTCTAAATTTTGTTGCAAACGAAAATTAATTTTAGTTTTTTTGAAATACAAGTTATTTGTGTGTGTGTTTTATAATTTCAATTCATTTGAAATATATGTGTGGGTGTGTGTGCTTAAAAATATTTGTATGTGAATAAGAGATGATGAAAACAAGAGGAGTAGTAGGAGAAATAGTAGCAAGTCAAAACATACACATTTGTACATGAGTGGGAGGCTAGAGAGAGGGAGAGGGAGTTGTTCATTCACCCTATTTCACAATAGCCACATTTTCTTTTGATGGATGTTGGCCTCCTCAAGTTTTATGAGGAGGGTACATCCCTTAGGGGGGAAATATTCATAGTTACAACAATTGATATGCCATTGGGATCATGGTCGACCCCAATCTGTTGTATTATCCCATGAAGGAGGATGTTTATTTCATCACTGGCTTGTCTAGGAGGGGGAAAGTTTGGCCCTAGTTCCCTAATATACCTCCCAGTGTTGCAGGAGAGACCCAACTAGAATATGTGTAGAGATATTCCAGTCCATGCGTTCTTTCTCCTTCGAGATTCTAGTTTCCTGGTGGTCAGATGCAGATTGTTTCATTTCATAGAAAGGAGGTTAGATTACTATGTCTGATTATCTCAACAATGTCACACTATAACACTGATAGGTAGTGCATTAGTTCCCCTTTGATGCATTGTGTAGATATTTTAGTGTAGCAGCCCTGGTTGATTAGGTGGTCGCATATTTTTTTGAGACAATTTTGTTTTGCATTGGATAATTTTTGCACTATTTTAAATGGGAGGAGATTCTTCCCATTCATGTTATAGTTATTTACATTATTTTTTGAGAGGGTTCATGCCATTCAACGAGGATTGCCTTGCTTTCCTTATAGGCCCATGTTTGATGTGTGTATGTGCATGTGGAGACAATTGTTTCCCAAGAGGGGCTAGTTGGAGTTGTCGTGTACTCCGATAGGTAAGTATGCATGTGATTTTTTGGCTAGAGAGGATAACCATGTCCTTGATATTGTACAATACCCATATGCGGGGATGGATTGGAGAGGATGTCAAAACATCCTATTTACAACATCCAAGCCACCAAATGAGAGAGGTTATATTATCGTTATGTTTTGATAAATCTAGTTGCATATTTTTTGTCTTATTTAATGCACATGTAATTTATTGTAACGTTTTGTTTCAATTATCTTATTATTATTATCTATTGTTTTGCAGATATTGGCACATTTGTTGGGGATGAGCCTTCCCAACATGATGACAAGATGGAGGAGGCATATGACCAACCTATAGTACATAGGCCTCACATGACATACTATCCAGATCAGAGAATTTAGATAGAGGTGGTGGATCACCTACGTGTGTCATGATTAGTCATGGAGTGGTACCCACACCAGTTAGAGACATATTACAGGTACCATATCTATCTACGATATAGAAGACTCTTCCTCATGAAAACAAATTATTGATGTGTCATAGTGTCAGTGTTGTCAAATTCATCGAAAGGTTGAGGGATCTTGGTCATGATTCTACTCCATTAGGATCATCACTAGATTGATCCACATCATCTACTCCACCACATTGTCCTCCTCCTCCTACTATACACATGTCTACACCATCCACCTTCTATAACCTTATAATTTATAGGATCAACTGGTGACTGAAATGTTATCTCTTTAAGTGTTTTTGTTTGTCAAATGGTTTTTCATTCTGCAAATAATTTGAGAGAAAAGAAAAGAAAAGAAAAAGAAAAAAGAAAAGAAAAAGAAAAAGAAAGAAAAGAGGGCACAAAAGAAATTCAATAGAGCCCCATGCAATAACAATGATTTGGTCCATACCTTTCAAGCATGGCCAAGTTCTTTTAAATTGATGATGATAGGAGTAGTGAATAAGCTTGGCTAAACTGTTTAATCTTAGCCAAGTGATTTAGGTTATTTAGTGAATAAATCTGACCAAACTGCCTAATCTTGGTCAGATAACCCCAGGATAGAGTAATTCCTTAGTCCAACAATTTAATTTGGACTAATTGTCATAGGTAATTAGGTTAAAACATAGGATAGTTGGCTTTGTCTCAATAAAACCAGCCCGATGATCAATGTTGAACCATGTCTTTGAGGTTTAAAGGGTGTAATGTCTAACCCCTTGGTGATAGAAACATGGAAAAGCTCGGTAAAAACCCACAATATGCACTTATCCTAAGTTTTTTGAAGCACATATGCCTTTGCGCTCACAGTTAAGCACAACACATAGATGAACGACCTGAGAGCGGGTGCCCAGATCTACGGTCTACAGGTTTTCCCGGACCCCCCCAACCATTCTACCTTTAATGGTGGGGGGGGGTTTGGAATCAGAAAGAATGAAGGTGCATATACATACGGATCAGATGTGCGCGCTCAGATCCACGACTCAGATTGGATTTCGGATCCCCCCCGACCATTCTGCCTTTAACGGTAGGGGGGGGTCTGGAATGCTGGTTAACTATCGCGCACAGATCTATGGTTAAAAAGAAATCACACAGATCAATGACTCCTGGTGTTTTTCGTACCCCCCTGACCGATCTATTTTTAACAGAGGGGGGGGGGTGTCCGGAATGGATTGTTTTCTGGCGGGCCCCTTATCTCTATGTGGCAGGAATCTATTGGGTCAGACTCCCACCACCTCCCAAGGTCTGACATACCTTGTCACCCCATGACGTCATTATTCACTTTTTTCCCCTAAAGGTCACCTCTCATTACTCTTTCAGTCCTTTCCCCTTGTTCGCCCTTCACAAGTCCTCTCACCATGGTTACTCCCCAATCAACTCCCACCACATTGCCTAGCTGTATTCTTCAGTCATTGTCATCCACCATCTCACGCTCTAAATGACCCATTGGCCATTTATTATTGGTTTACCTATCTGTTAACTTGTTGACCTGTATCCCGTGCCCAACGGGTATCCATTTGCTCAAAAACCACCTTCACCCTTCATTCCTTCGTCATTTACCCTATCACCGCACCAGAGATTTTTCCCCATTTTCTCTCCGTTACAGTCAACTATCCAAAGATACCATCATCCCCACTAATGACATTTTGATTTGCAGGTATTTCTACAGCGATGGCGCCAAAATCAAAGAGAACAGAAGCTGAGGAAAATCCTTTCCTCCCGCCCCCTGTCGACCTCGACAGGATCCCCCTGGCCGATAAAGATCATTTAATTGCAGACATCGGATGAGAGTTTGACTTCGCGGACTTACAGTCATGGCTCAAAGAGGTTTTCCTTGACCAGAGCAATGAGATTGGTCTCTGGGAGTCAAATCTTCCCCTCTATCTGTTCCCCCAGATTCACCACTTTCTCGAATTCACCCTCAAATTCCAGGCCCATTATATCCCTGAACAAAGAGCCATTATGTCTTCGTCCAGAGAAATTATTTTCCTCATCACATCAGAAACCATTGACCAGATGTTGCAGATACCCAGAGTCGAGTCCCCCTCACCTTTCAACCTTGAAATCATCACAGAGCTCTACCAGAAGATTTCTTTCCCCCAAAGAGATCAGATTTTTTAGCTTTTCCTCCCACAATCCGCTTAGCTCCCCAATACAATCCCCCCTTATCCTTCCTCCCTGTTCTTAGTAAAGGGAAACCAAGTTATCACATCACTATGTGCCTTTCTTGGATATTTTTCGGATCAATGGTTGGACGAACCCATCTTGGGATTTCTGTCCATTTTTTCCACCGATGAGAGACCCACTACTCAGTTCGACTACAATACATTCCTGGCAGAAAACATTCATGAAAAATTCATCAACTTTGCCACAGAAGGCTTGTTCCGGTATTCTTCAATACTGGCTTACCTATTCGTGTTCTTTCAAGTGGACACATTTTCCTTTTCAATGCAGAATATGGATAAAGATGGGAGGCCATATGCAGTGACAACGTGGACTTCGCTGCTCAGAGATAACTCTACAGAATTCAGTTTCAAGTAGTTCATCAAGAAGTTCTACCACCCAGTGGTGAGTATGCTCAGCGACAGACCCGAACCTCGAATTAACGAGGAAATTCAGAGGATTTTACATCTCTTGGACCTTACAAATACTGGTGATTGGTACTTGTACCAAAACCACACTGAGATCAGAGTTTATGGGTGCAAGTTGGCCCCATATAAATTTCCCAGGTATTTACCCGTGAGGATTTTTTCCCTGGAATACATAAGGCAGATGATAAATTCAGATGAAATACATTTTTTGTCTCTGAAGAAGAAGCAACAACTCAGAATCAAAGGGTAGATTGGGTCTTTCATCTGCAATAGTCGAGGTTCCAGGGAGGAAGCAGACAGACTGCTAAAAGAAATGAATTTTTTTTGTTAGTTTTTCATGGCACTATGATCCATGCGGGATAATTTACGAGATGAGGGTCAAAAATAAGAATATCCTATATGTTCACACATCCAGGCCTGAGGTAGAGAAGTTCGCCAACCAGACAGAATGGGAGCCCGACACTCTGGCTGAGACAGAACAACAGGACCTGCCGGTCACTATTTCACAGACGACTACACCACATGCTCCCAAGGAGAAAAGTCCTAGGAAATATGTTTCACCTTCTGTCACTGAAGTATCATCTGAAGAATTTCAACTACATACCAAGAGGCCAAAAACCAGTCTGGCACCCAACACGACTGGTGAAAAGAGAATGCAATCCACTACCATATTGGAGGTTGATCGATCGCTCCTTAGTACAGGCAGAAAACAAATCACGACTACAGTGTTTCCCATAAATCCTACAGATACTCCACCAGTCAGCCAACCGAGCAAAATAGGACCCAAATTGAGTATTTTTTAGAAGTATGATTTGATCAAAAAGAAAAATCAGACACTGACTAGAAACACGTATGCTCAGTTCTAGAAGCAAACATCCACTGCACAACATCGACTGTTGTTTGCATTTGACACTCAGAAGGGTAGAATGCACATGGCATTTCTACAAGCATAGGTGCCATACCTGAAGGTAATCACCGATTGCAAAAGGGAAACGTTTGAATTTCAAACTAAAGATGTGCATCCAACTGATCAGATGGATCTGCACATGCAAACTGGAGAAATGGTTTTCTCCACATTGGCACATGCTTCCACTACTACCTCCAAGTTACAAGTATCTATAAATAATTTCCAGACGCAGTTGAAGTTAGAAAAAATATCATCCTTTGCCAAGGATAACAGGATTAAGACGTTGGAGGAACTGGTCCTCAAGATCGGATATGATCTCTCGAATGTCAAAGCAGTTGAGGATATTCTCAAAAATAAAAATGTCGATATAGCATCTCTGAGGAAACAATTGAAATTGCCTCCAACAGAAGATTCACAGGCAAAGGAAATAGCAGAGACAGAAGGGGAGAAGGATGAGATGCTCAAGCTCATCATGGAGTAGAATGCACAGTTGAAAGAAATGGAAGCGGAATTGGAAAAGCTAGTAAAAGAGAAGGAGAAGTCAAAGCCCATGGAGGTCATTCCATTGAGTGCAGTTCCACTCACAGGAGTGAGCACAATTTCTGTTGCATAAATTCCTATGGCAACTCCACTGACAGCCCTGGAAAAGACTGTTGAACTAGATAAATCCATGGAAGAAATGAATTTACAAGAGAAAGAGATTAGCAGATTAAAAAAGGAGATTGATAACCTTCGAGAACTCAAGTCTTCTTACCAAACCAGCTTCTCCAAGGAAAAACAAACCTCAGACCAGCTCAAACATGAATTGCAACAACTTCAGAAGCAAATAGTGGCAGGCAAGACACTGGCTGAGGTCAAAGAAAGTGTCTGGATGGACATCACCAAGTCCATGAATGAAATATAGTCGATGATACAAATCATGTTCGAGAAAAATGAGTTGGTGCAAAGAAGTCAGTAGGCCATCGAGAAGATAAGAGCAGAACTGAGAGAGATGCCCACAAAAGCTATTGAGATCATCAAATTTCTAAATTCCAAAACCAGAGAGGAGCTAGAAGAGTTGAAAATTGAAGATAGGACAGATACCATCCTCGAGGTCAAGAGGGTCTTGACCAAGACAAGATTGATGCTACAGTTGGAGGAAAAGGTTCAGACCATGGATGCAGGAATACAAATATTTTTCAGCACGATCGAAGCTATGTAGAAGAAAGGCCTTCCTGGTATGAGAGTTATAAATGATAAATTGATGACACTTCCTGATTATAAAAAGAGATTATCCACTGTGGCTAAGGATAGCTCAAAATTCTCAGGAATACAAGGCCGTATCACTGGTAAGGCATTCTTGGATGCTTTACAGTTGGACATCAACATACAACATGATATCCGGTACATCTTCATCACCAAGCCAACTTTTTCCAAGTACACGGAGATGGATGAAGTGTATCGTAGATTGCTCAAAGTCATCATTCCTAGTCACCTTCGATGGGAAGAGCTTTTAAATCTGATCGAGTAGTCAATGAGTTTTCCAAGCCTAGTCAGCTATCCAGTCAGAAGAGGTCATGCAGAGGCCTCACCAACAGTTCACCCAGAAAACAACATGAAGTTTCGACACATCATCAAACAGTTTCTTAGATTTTAGTATCTTGTTAAGTTAGTTAGCTAAATTTAGATTAGCCACGTCCTGATCTTTAATGACAGGATCGTTTGTAATTTTTGGTTATAAATACTTCACACTTTGAAGTATTGAGGGTTGATCTTTACGCCCTGCAATCTACAAGATTGTAATCTTTTTCAAGAGATCTTCCATTAATACAAAGAGACGTTTTCACAAGATTCTCGTGTGTTATTCATTGGTGATGTTTTATTTTCTATGTTGAATGTTTTCTTGCTCAGTTGTCATATTGTTTTCTAATCTAAATCTTTAAAAGTAACGCATGTTGCAGGATTTATCTTTGTATACCTTGTTTCAGACTTTGAAAGAACTTAATGTTTATCTTCTGATATTACAGTAAAGAAATTCTTAACTGCTTCTTTACTTTAATTGATATTCTCATCTTTTCTGCTTTTCATCATTTTACTGCTAAAAGAATCCAACGAATGCATTATCCTGCCCTGTGAAAAGAATCTTTATTTTCTGGTTTAGATTTTTATTTCTATAACACAGACCCCATAGCCCAATGGATGCGTAAATTCCTTTCAGCCAACTCAACAAAAACAACAAACCTTTTCAATCTTGTTTATTTAACTAGCCTAATATCTTAAGTTCAAAACACATCTAAAATCATACAGAGAGATCCCTCTCTGAAGCTGGTAGGGCTATATTCTAGTTTCGAAGTGGTTGGATAAAGTTACCTCTCGTAGATTTCTTCTTTCGTAACAACCTCTAGTAATTTATAGAGCGTTAACACCACCGATCCTCCCTTTTTCCCTCCACATGTGTTTATGCCATCCATGTTTGATCCTACTCCTCCTCCTTCCTCTCCACACATGTCTACACTATCCATCGATTCTCTTATGTATTCCCCTCCACACCATCCTTCCTCTCCACATATGTCTACACAATCCATCTACTGATCCTCCTCCTCCTCCACTTGTGTCACCATCAATCGATCCTTATCCTTCTCCTCCTCATGTGTCATCATCCACTGATCCTCCTCCTCCACATGTGTCACAATATTTTGATGATTTGGACGTTATTTTCACATCGAGTACTATTGCATAGGTTGATCTTAATAGAGAGACATTTGATAGTGTACTTTTGTCGACATTTCTTTATGACATAGGTATTGATAGACCCTATTCCTCTGGTAGTAGAGACACTTATGCACCTGGATTTGGTGGTGACCTAGCTTGGAGTAGTACTAATTGACATATATATTGATTGTTTTATATTTGAGTTGAGATGTTTTTGGAAGGTATATGCTTCCAACCAACATTCAAGTAAGAGACTACATTGTGACATGCACACAAGATACCATCAAGATAGATGTATTGGGAGAAAGTTCTACCATCTTTTTTCATGCTTTGATATGTATTTATACAATGATATGGATGGTTGGAGTGGTTTCACCAGCTCCAACTAATCACCAATTTAGGTCCATTTATCCATTATACACATATATTTATCTACTTTAGGTTATATTGCATTCATAATTATGATGAAATTTGTGAGGCCTAAGATGCCCCCTCAACAACTCCCCCACACTCAAATCCTTACTCATATTGAGTAAGTATGCAACAACTTCCTAGGTCTCTACTCTTGCACAAGTCTCCTTACTATGCATCGACCATGCATACCGGTCTGCATAGGTAAATCAGTTGCAACAACTTCCAGTTGTATAGGAGGATACACATATACGAGGTTTACTGTGACTGGTTTCCAATGGCTCTGACGACTGCATACCACATGTCCTGACTCCTTGATATCCATATGATCGACTTTGTTGATCTCTTGCAGGGTCCCACCGACTGCCATACTCACTTGCAAGTTTGTATTCCTCCCAGGAGCCGTCAGGGCGCTCTCTAGGGTTGCTCCAGCAATTTGCCACACTCCAGTGGTCTTTGTATGGAATCAAAGAGGGTTTGTGGTATCATCTAATCCAACCATTCCTCTGTTTTCTTTGTCACAACCTGAGGATATTTTCTACAACTCTTCTACCTAGGGGCTCAATCAATTCAAATGTTCTTATGTCATCATATTTTCGTTAAACTCTTTCTTTGTCGTCTAATGTCTCTTACTTAATGCTTCCATCTTTGTCATTGTAGTGAGAATTTTTGAAGTGCATGCAAGTAAATTCAGTGCTCAATCACGTTGCAAATTTTCTCTTAATGATAAATGCTCAGAATATTTTTATATATGTGATTCTTTGTCGAGTTGCTTTGCTCACTCAGCTACTACAAATATTTCCTCTATCAATGTCAATATTCCAATTAAATTCTTAATGTTTGTATGTTCACTGCTATGATGTTTATTAATATTATTTATCTATCACTGACTCATGGTGATGCTACTTTAGGCTTTCAGATCTTGGAGTCTGCAATTCATATACACGAAAGACGACTGATTAAGACTCAATACTAAGACTATGTGCATGCAGCTAGACCTTTACAAACTTAAAATGTTGTCGGACATCGGTAAAAACTGATCTTGTCGATGAGGGACCAACTTATATTACAATGACAGAGAGGATTATCTACCTTAAAAGAATCATGTTTAATCCTCTGGCTCCATTTCAGACTTAGATGTGACAACACAATTTCCTTTTTCCAAATAACTATTAGTCTCGAGTCAATTTAGTTGATTATTTTCATTTCTGACTAAATATTTGAGACTCGACTTGACTACATTAGAGAATAACTAAACTAACTCCACTAACTCCACTGTTTGGACTGGACAATTCAACTTTACCCTTCATGTAACTCATTTATGACTCCATTTACAATGATTTGATAGAAAGCTACTTTTCCTTCAACTTACAGTGTATTTTTAACATGACCATCAGTGTAATTAAATCTTGTCTAGTCAATTCGAAATTCGATGATTTTTTGTAGTCGGTTCCTCATAATCCAATTGACCCTCCATGTTCTTGGTCGAATTAGTGAGAGTGCTGATTCTTTTCTAGTTGATTTGAATTTTCACAAGTTTCCAATCACTGATTGAACATGCTAACTCTGAGAAAACCTCATTGCATAACAACAATATCCACCAGGTCTACATAAGCAATTCAATGTGTGCATAGAAGAGAAGCATCAAGTTGATTTGAGTAAAAAAGCAACAAGCATTTTAAGTACTTCAACATATGTTGAGTTCTTCCCATGGAGACCATGCATGCCTTTGAAAATTGTTGTGAATAGTTATCAATGTATTCTTTGGTTAGGGCAATGCTATCCAAATGTATACTTTTATTTTCTAGTCGATCCTTCCAATCTACTAGTACTCCAATTCGACATCCCTTCCAGGGAGCGATTTCTCTAGGTCGAGGGCTTCTCAATCATCCTCCATCGACCAAAAATCCTCTTGGGTCCATTTCTCTCAAATTTATTCTTAATCACACCAATGCCATTGTAATAATTATGTATAGACAATATGCATTCATTTCTTGCTGCACAGACAGGACAAGAAATAGGGTTTGATCGTACGAACTTCAGACCAGTCGAGCCGATATGATGCCCTCTTGTTCCTATGAACAATTCTCCGTTGAGGTAGGGTCTCTATCAATGTCATCTCAGTCAATGGATTGAATTCCTTTTGGACAGTCCCCTGATCATGTCAAAATAAAGAAAATAGTGTGACTCAGTTCACATTAAGTATCTTCACCCCATCAACCATGAATAATGGTTCATTGATTAAATTAATCGACCTGTAGTCCAAAGTCAAATCGACCAACTCTATTCATGTTCGCCTGACAACTAAAACATAATTTTAGGGTTTGCTCCATTGGAATGAGAAAGGACTTGCAATTTGTCATGCCAAATCTTTTCAGTAGTTCAGATGCATACTTGCATTGACTAATGAAAATGTTGTTTGGATGTTGGAATACTTCAACTCCGAGATAGTAGTGAAGCAATCTCATATCTGTCATACTGAATCCAACCTACAATTTATTCTTTACATATAAAATATGATCATTGTTGTTCCCAGTAATGATCGATTCATCCACATACATTACTAAAATCACCATATTTTTACCCTATAGACGTACATATAAGGTATCATTAGATTCACTTCACTAAAATCCAACTTTGTGAAGGTAATTATCCATTTTAGCATAACAAGCTCTGGGAGATTATTTCAATCCATAAAATTCTTTGATCAACTTACAAACTTTGTGTTCCCGCCCTTCGATCTCAAAACTGAGCTCGAGTCATATAAACTTGTTCTTGCAAATTTTCATTGAGTAAGGAACTTTTAATATCCATCTTATGTAATTTCCATCCTTTTTGAGCTAACAAAGAAATTACCATCATGATTGTGTTCCACTTTGTCGTAGGTGCACAAGTTTCTTTATAGTCAATCCCTTCTCGTTGTGCAAAACCCTTGGCTACATGTCTTGCTTGATATTTTTCAATCATTCGGTCTTGCTTATACTTGATTATGTAAACCCATTTGTATCTGATGGATTTGACATCATGAGGACAATCAACAAGTTTCCGAGTATTATTTTCCATCACTAATTTGTATTCATCAATAATTGATTTTTGTCATTCTTCATGTTTTACTGCCTCTTTGAAAGTTGAGGGCTCAACAAAATCATTTGGTAATAAGGAAAAAATTTCTTCTTAACTAGTTGAAATTCTTGTCCCTGTTTTGTTTTTCCCATTAGGCTTGACATCCTTCAAAAGTTGAATATCCCATTTTGGCAGTTGATGTTGACTAGATTGGGGATCTGAATTAACACCATTATTAAAAATAGAATTGACAAAAACATAAACTCTCCTTTCCTCTAAAGTATCTTGCAGTGGAGTTCCATTATCACATGAACAGTTTGATGAAGATGCCGATATAATTTTTGATGAAGAATTGTCATTTTCTGGTGAGGTCCAATCTATTTGAAACCAACTTTACTTGGTTGATTTTACATCCTATTTTTCTACTTATCAACTTTTTTTCCAGTATTTACAGAAGGCGTTCAATCTCTGCAACACTTTTTCTTTATATTTCATCAAATATGACATCTTAACTTACAATAAATTTTCCATTGGATAAAATATGATATCTCTTATTTTCATCGAAATATCCAATCAATATACACTTCATACTTCGTGAATCTAGCTTAGTCATCTTTTCTTTAGGAACTAAAATATAGCACAATGAACCAAAAACTCAAAGATGTTTAATTCTTGGTTTGAAACCATACCAATCTTTGTATGGTATGATACCATCCAAAGAATCAATGGGAGATCTATTTCTTTAGTAAAATGAAATATGTAATGCTTCAGCCTAGTAGGAGGAACTTAAGCCTTTGGAAGTTAACACTGATCTCACCATTTCCAACAAAGTATAGTTCATTCTTTTTGTTACTCCATTATGTCATGGAGTGTATGAGTTTGTAAATTGCCTTCTGATGCCCTTATCTCTGCAATAATTTTGGAATTTATTGGAAGTCAATTCCTCTCCATTATTTGTCCTCAATGTTCCTCTCTTTTCTTTGGTTTCTTTTTCGACTAGACATCGAACAATCTTAAAATTTTCAAAATTTTTAGACTTTTCTTTAAAAAAATGCACCCTATTCATACGACTAAAATCATCAATGAAAAGTAAAAAATATTTACATGCTGTGAGAGAAGTCTTTAGAGGTCCAAAAATGTCGTTGTGAATAAGTTGCAAACATATGTTTTCTTTCCACGATGTAGGAAATGTCTCTCGATTTTTCTTCCCATAAATACAAGCTTCACATCTTGCTTTCTCCTTCTTAAAAGTGGGAAGTGTTTTAACCATTCCTTGTTTTTTTAGTTGAGAGAGACTATCAAGGTTCAAATGTCCATATCTAGCATGCCATAACCTTATATGTGAAATGGTTGAATCAACATCTCTTGCAAATTCTTGCTTCCGAGGAATGACTTTCTCTTTCATCCTAAGAAGCTTGCCATCTTCGTATCTTGTCATGACTATCTTCAAATTTTATTTTGTGGAGTTTATTTTCACCAACCCATCTTCCATGATGATTTGATGTCCTTATTTTCGAATCATCACTAAGGACAATGAATTCTTTTTGAATGTTGTTACACACAAAACATTTGAAATTATTTTCTCTCCAATTCCAAGGAGAGAAAAGTTTACAATACCTTTTCCACAAAGTGTTTATGTTGTATCATCATCCAAGAAGATTGAATTTAATTTACATTCCTTAAATGTCTAAAATAAATCTCTTCAGAAATCCATGTGTTGAGTATCCCCTGCGTCTAGTATCCATACATATTCATACTCACTTCTAAAATAATAATTGGAGACCAACTTAGCACTTGATTCTGAGTGTTCAAGTGAAATGAATACATATTCATAATCATCATCCTCTTGATCATGGGAATTAATATATTGTGTTGAAGTTGAGTATTGCTTAAACTTTAGTATTTTATCTTTTAGAGTTCAAAAATTTCCTGCATAATGACCAACCTTGTTGCAACGTCTGCATATGAATTGACTTAAGTCTCTACATCTACCATATTGATTACTATAACTTGTAGGCCATTTTTATTGACTTCTTCTGAAGTTTTTTTATCCTAGTTGAAAATTATTGTTTCCTTATCCTTGACTACTTCCTCTTCCTTGACCATTTCCTCTTACTTGACTGCATCCATGCCTTTGTCCTCTATATGATGACTAGTTTTGATTGCTAATTCATATGTTATTCACCTGTGAAAGTTCCAAGTTGTATATATACCATGTATATTCAATATTCAATAGTTTATTTTATTTTTAGATGCTCATTATGAATACAACAACGTGTATAAATACACGCAAAGGAGTAAAGTCATGTCTTTTAAATAATTGAATGTGACTTCACGTTACAATATAACTATGTTAAATGTAATTTGACAAAGTTTATTACAAGTCGTCCCTTCTTGAAAATATTTGTCCTCAAATCATGGGTAAAGAAGAATGCTTGGATATAAACCCCTCATTTTCCCAAGTAGCTTCATCTTCTCGTAAGTTTTTCCATTTGATCAGACACTCATTAATTTTTATAGAACAAAAGAATTTTCTTCGTACTTCTAAGATACCTTAAAGAAGTAGAATTAACTTTCCTTCTTCATCCAAAAGAGGCAATTTTGTTTGTGTATGGACGGTAGGACCCAAATTTTTATTCAAACAAGAAACATGGAAAACATCATGCAATTTCCCTTTATTTGGAATATCAAGGGCATAAGCAACTTCACTGATTCTCTTTAGAATTTGATAGGGCCTATAAAACTTAGGAGACAATTTTTGTTTCTTGTAATTTTTAAGAGAAATTTGTTTGTAAAGCTATAGTCGAACACATACCCAATATCCTATTATAAATTCTTGATTGGTTCCTCTTCTTTTAGCTTGTTGTTTGATTTGGTTCCTTGCTTGTTCAAGGTGATATTTAAGAGTGCGTAAAATTTCATCTGATGCAGCTAGATAGTGTTTCATGGCAGGGACTTTGGAATTGATAACATATTCCTTAATTGAGGGAGGCATATAACCATGTAGGGCTTCAAACATGATTTTTTTTTGAGGTATGATATGTACTATTGTACCACCATTTTACCATATGTAACCAATTAATCCATTGTGTTTGACGATCATTCACAAAATTGCTTACATACCCTTCAAGGAATTTATTAACCACTTCAGTTTGGCCATCTATTTGGGGATGGTAGGAAGTACTCATGGTTAAGGATGTCCCCACTTGGTGTAATAGTTCTCTCTAAAATTTTCTAGTGAAATTGGGATCCTTGTCGCTTACGATAACCTTTGGAAATCCATGAAGCTTAAAAATATTTTTAACATAGCTATCCACGACTTGGCTAGCCTTGTATTTTGAAGAAATCATAAGAAAGTGGGCGTATTTGGTTAGTCTATCTACAAGTACAAATGTAACATCTTTTCCTTCACAGGTAGGAATAACAGTAATAAAGTCCATGGATATTTCAGACCATTTTTGGACTAGAACATGAAGGGGTTGAAGAAGAGCTGGAGGAGCAATTGTTTCAAACTTTTGTCATTGATATGTGTTTCATTATACCACATATTTTTTAATTTCGGATCCTTTCAAAAGAAATACTGACATATATTGTAGTAAGTTTTGAAAAACCCCACATGGTCTGTTGTTGGAGAATCATGATTTTGTTTCAAAGATTGGAGTTTGAACTTGGAAGAGTTGGGTAAAAATATCCTTTGTTTGTACCACATTATGTCATTATCCCAATTGAATTTAGGATTTGTAGTTGGGTTTCTCTCAACTTCCTCTATTCGCTTCCTTATCTCTGGATTTTTGACAAACTATGTTTGAAATTCTGAGATACATTCGAGAATGTCGATGGACATAGTGCATAATGTAGCATCACTATCAAGTTTCCTTGATAACCTGTCTGCAACCAAATTCTCCCTTCCTTTTTTATAAAGAATATCGAAGTCAAAGACTTAGATTTCACTCACCCATTTTTACTACTCTAATGAAAGGTTCTTCTTAGTTAGAAAATACTTCAAGCTATTGTGATATGCTTTCACGAGAAATTTCATTCCTAGAAAGTATTATTTCCATTTGACCAAGGCATGCATAATTGCCAATATTTCTTTGTCATATGTTGATTTTGTTTTCTCTCTTGGTTTGAATTTTTTACTTTCGGATGTGATGGGATGATTATATTGCATAAGTACGACACCTAATCCTATTCCTGAAACATCACATTCAAGGAAAAAGGTTTTGGAGAAATCTGGTGCTGTCAAAATTGAGGTGGATGTCATTATGAGCTTCAACCTTCAAAAACAAGCTTCATCCTTTTCATTCCATTTAAACACGTCTTTTTTCAATATTATTGTTAATGGGGCCACAATTTGTGTGTAGTTTCAATAAAATATTTTGTAGTACCCGGTAAGACCAACGAATCCTTGTAATGATGTGATTGATTTGGGGATAGGCCACTCAGTAACTGCCACAATATTCTTCAGATCCACCTTGATTCCTTCATCTAATATGACATGTCCAAAAAATACTATCTTTTTTTTTCCAAAGCTGCATTTATATTTGTTAGCACATAACTTATTCTCTTGAAGGAGTGTTAATATTGTCTCTATGTTCTTGAGGTATGAGTTCCAGTTCTTTCTATAAACAAGGATATCATCAAAGAAGACAAGTAAAAACTTCTGTAGGTACGAACAAAATAAATCATTCATTATTGCTTGGAAGGTAGTGGGAGCATTGGATAAATTGAAAGGCATGATCCAAAATTCATATAACCCTTCATGGGTATAGAAATAAGTTTTGGGAATGTCTTCCTCTCAAATTCTTATTTGGTAACAACCTGATTTTAGGTTCAACTTGGAGAAATATTTATCACCATGGAGCTCATCCAATAAATCATCCACATTTGGTATTGGAAATTTATCCTTTATCATAATTTTTTTCAATGCTTGATAATCGATACAGTCTATATATGATCCATCCTTTTTTCTAAAAAGTATGACCAAAGCTGAGTAAGGACTCTTGCTTCGTGTAATAACACCATAGTCCAATAATTCTTGAACCAAACATTCAATTTCTATCTTATGTTAGTGAAACTGCCTATAGTATTTTTTTCTAATTGAGGAGGAACCAGGGATCAATTCTATGATGTAATCTCTAGAACGAGGTGGACGAATCCCACATGAAGGTTCCTGAAAAATGGTGCTATATTTTGCAAGAATTTTGTCTAATTTCTTGGGATCTCCATTTTTGTTCTCATTAGTAGTTTCCTCTATTGCATAGAAATGTAAGAAATAATATTGGGCCCCCTTTTAATCATTTTTTCCATCTTATTAGATGAGACTACTTGTGGAGGAGAAAAATTAGCTCCTTGTAGTTTGTACTTTTCCCCATTTTCATAAAATCTTATAAATTGCTCTTGTAATTTTAATCCAATAGTACCAAGCATGGATAACCATTAGGCCCCCAAGAAAATATCTACCTCTTCAATAGGAATAGCATACATAGGAGATTTTAATTTGTAGTCAATCATCGATACTTCTACCTTGTGGCATTTCCCATCACATGAAGTAGTCCTATTTTCTGGGATGGAGACTCGCAATTCAAAGGTAGGATAAATGAATATGTTTAATTTCCTTGATATCTTTGTATCTATAAATTTATGTGAACTGCCACTATCTATGAGCATTGTTACTTTGGTTTTCTTAACATAGCCATAAACTTTAAGAGTTTGGGGTTGAGAAATACCCGTCATTTTAGCGACAAAGGGTGTCAGACTTGCGTTTTAGTTTCTTGACTCATGAGAATTCCATGAGTCTCCATTATTTGCTTCTTCATCGGATGAAGATATGTCCCATGCTTCCTCGTCATTGTCATTGCCAATATTGTCTATTTGGAAATGATTTTGTTTTTGTCCTTGCACATATGGCTCGGTTTCTAATTGGGCGCGTTGCATTTAAAACATTGATCCCTATCTTGTCTTGTATATAGTGGCAGTGTGATTTTGTGAGGGGGAGTGTATTTGGAGCTAGAGTCTTCGAGTGAGAGACATGATGTCTTTTGATATGCTTTAAGTTTCTTTTCAGTTATTTTGGCTTTCTGACAAGCTTTCTCAATATCAGGGATAATTTTAAGGATGAAAAATTGTATTAAAATGTAGAAACATGGGCTAATATCACTTGTCCTTAATATGAAAAATATAAAATGTTTGGTGATAGTTTTGTAAAAATATTCAAATTTTTAATGATTTGATATGGTTTCTATAAAATTTTAGTGATTTTTAAGGTAAAATAATTTTATTCTATGAAATTTGGGTGAATTGTTTTTAGAAAAAATGGAAATTGGCGAATCTTTTTTTGGGAAAAAACATGGAAAATTATCCCATTGGCGAAATTTATTCCCTAAAATCATCTATGCTCAATATCCTTAATTTCAAGTAATTGAAGCTCATCTAAGATATTTTCCTTCAACCTTGATAAGGCTATTTGAAGTAGCCAATCTTCTGATATATTAGGGATACAAATGGCTAACACATGTAGATCTTGAAAAAATTCCTCCGCCGTATTAGACTATTGTAATTGGGCGAGTTTAGAAAAAAACCCTTTTCTTCTATGTTGAGAATGTTAAACAACTGAGAGGGGGGGGTGAATCAGTTGTTACCGTGCTTAAACAATTATGGTTCTTTTAAACTCTTTGTAGAGACACTGAATGATGATCACATTAATGCAGGGAAATAAACAATGGCACTTTCAACATCATTCGCAGATATGAGAAACACAGAGACAGATATTTCCCGAGGAAACCCATGCAGGGTAAAAACCTCTTTTTCTTTATATGATAAGTAATGGTTACATTCTTTACAGTATCATACATATGAACA
>JZKD02S1253582.1:175866-186118 GCA_000966675.3 Picea glauca
TCTTTTTCTTTATATGATAAGTAATGGTTACATTCTTTACAGTATCATACATATGAGCACCAACTCATAATGAGGCTACAACCTCAGTTTTGCAAGCTGCAACTTGCTGAGAGAAACAACTCTCTGTTTTCTCTAGAACCCACTAGAGGGAAGCACCAACTCCCTGGTTTATCTAGCACCAACTAGAAGGAAGCACCAACTCCCTGGTTTTTCTAGCACCAACAAGAAGGAAGCTCCAACTCCCTGTGTTCAAGCACCCACTTGAACCTTTGAGGACACAAGTCCTCCCTAGCTCCTCCCAACCACCCTAAAATATGAATATTTGCTACTGAAACTTATTACAGTGATATGAGGTTCAACAATGGATTACCAGACTCATCACTGTTCTGCTACATTTCGTTGCTCTGTCTACCTCATTGCCTTTCTGCACACATCACTTGCGCTGTCTGTTCTTCCGCTTTTTATGCTCTGTGCGCCATGTCCATGCACTGCACAGTTCCTCTTCTGTGCTCTTCAGTTGTTGCACTCTCCTCCTTCTTCACACAAGAATCACCTTCATTAAC
Organism: Picea glauca; assembly: GCA_000966675.3. Lineage (NCBI taxonomy): Eukaryota > Viridiplantae > Streptophyta > Pinopsida > Pinales > Pinaceae > Picea > Picea glauca. Next base: position 176,430 of record JZKD02S1253582.1, read on the forward strand.
AAAAATCACAGCAACCTCCAACAGCAACAACAACACCTTCTCTTCCTTGTACCGTGTATTTATAGCTTTTGTGCATGCAATGTTCGCAATGCCTCTGCATGATGACTCCGCACCAATATCCTCCACCTCTCGAGTGCTCTGCCTAATCATCATGGTAACTCTTCAGCTTCTCTGGCAGTTTTCCCACGCGTTCAACTTCACTGTATGTTGTAATGAGATTCCTCAGCCTCTCTAGCAGTTTGAGACTGTTCGTCTTCTCTGTGACAGTCGAGCTCACCTTCTCTGTTTCAGTTACAGACTTCAATGCTCACCCATCTGTCAATCCCTTATAAGAATAGTCTTCCTTCACTGGACGAAGCTTGGAGACTCTTCATCTCCTCTGGCGATCACACAGAGGTCTCTTCAAATTCTCTAGCAGACGTCATCAATGGTTTCTAGCAGTTTCACTGCATCGTGCATCAGTAGCGCTCCGATCTCCTTCAGGTTTATCTGCGTCGTTGGATGAACTTTATTAATCTTGCCTTTAAATCGGATTTCGGCATTTCGACATTCCTATGCCCAAGTGTCTTGACACTTCAAGTCGCGATCTCTGAAGCTTCGATACAGAGCTTTTCTATGCTAGCTCCTTCCTCTATATGACCATGGCCATGACCAAGCGCTCATGCTTAAAGTGAATTTCGCGAATTCGCATTTCGTGAATCTGGAGATGAGGCATCTCGACTCTCCAATTTGCGATCTCTGAAACCCCAAAATGGAGCTTATCTAGACTGACTCCTTCCCTTCTCGTGACCAAGGGCTGTGACCACAACCTTATGCATAAGACGCTTTCACGATCTCACATCTCACTGTTCCTTAGGTGGAGGTTCTCATCACTCCAAGTTGCGATAGGCGAAACTTCAAGATGGAGCTGGATCAACGATCCAGAATCTTGGTGTGTTAACGGTCCAGATCTCTTCGTGAATTCGCATCTCGCAGTTCCTGTGATGAAGGGTCTCATCACTCCAAGTCACGATAGCCGAGACTCCGAGATGGAGTCGGATCAACGATCAAGATCAAACCTTGATATGACGGCTAAGATTAAACCCCATTCCTTTGAATTTCCAGTCAGCGACATGACAATATTTCGCCACGTGTCCTATGGACCCAATGGTTCAGATCTTGTCGTGATTTCAACACTTCACATGCCTTCTTCATGCTTGATCAACGGTCCACATTCCTTGGTGATCTGACGGTCAAGATCTTTTCGTGAATTTGCATATCGCGATTTCGACATTCCTTATGTCAATAATCTTTGACATGTCCAACTCTCGATCCCAGAAACTCCGAAAAGAACTGGGATCAAGGGTCCATATTTGTCCTTGATCCAATGGTCGAGATTATATCGGGGTATCGCATATCGCGATTTTGCGAGTCCTGTGGTTATTATTCTTTGACCTCTTCAACTCGTGATCCTCGAAACTCCGACATGGAATTGGATCAACGGTCCACATAACCCCTTGAGATGGACGGTCCTCATGCTGTCGGGAATTTTGGATGGGATCCAACGATCAACGACGCTTCTCCTCCAAGCTTACACATCCTTCTTACTTGGAAGAATTTCGACTCTGTGCTAATTCCTCCTGAGCCTTCGTTGTTCCTGTTTGTCCATCGATGCACACTCTGATCCTTCCATCTTCACTGTTGTACTTGCCATCAATGACAAGCATACACTACCTGTTAAGCATTTGCCAACAGAGAAAACGTAGGAATAAGTTCTTTTTTAATACAACCCGGGCTCTTGCTAGAGATTTGGATTTTGCTCTCCACCATAGGAACCAATCATATGAAAATTCCTTCAGATGTATAGATGTGACATCAATTTTTTCTTCATCATTATAAATTGGTAATACCTGAAGTATTGTTTGATTTTATTTACCCATCTTGTTGCTTCTCTTTCATTTGATCCATCAAATTCTGGAACAATAATCTTTGCCTTGGGCATGCCATGATTATATGTCCCCATGTTGGACGAGTAGTTTGATTAGGGAGGCATCCAGTGTGAAGTTGAATTATCGGGGCTTCTATTCCCATTCGCTATTTCTTTGATCTCGACTCTCATGTTGTTGTAATTTATAATGCATTCTACTAGTTCTTAGTTCAATTTTCCAATTTCAGCATCCAAAGAAGTATTTTCTTCATTTATAAGGCATGCACAAAATTCTTTAAGGCCTTCACTCAATTCCAGCATGGAGGATGCATTGTCGTTTGATCCTCCTATATTTTTCTTTGTTTCCCTGGTATTTTTCTATGATCTCTTTATGGTTGCTCGCTAGTAAGAAGACACAAGATGACTGTTACCGAAAGAGGAGAGGGAAATGAAATCTGTTTACAACTGTCCATTTAAAAAATGGGATGAGGTCAAGGGAATTGTGGTCGAAATTGGATTCATAGATGGAGTTTGAGATGATGAAGTTGATGCAACAAAGAAGAGATGGGTGGATGCAACAAGGGAAAAATGAGGACAGACACTCTGATACCAATTGAAAGTTGGACACTATATATATAACATGTATATTTAATATTCGATATTTTATTTTATTTTTCGATGCTCATTATGAATACAACAACATGTATAAATACATGCAGAGTAAAGTCACATATTTTAAATAATTGAAAGTGACTTTATGTTGTAGTATAACTAATTTAAACGTAATTTAATAAAGTTTATTACAACCAGAGTTCCTCTTCCTCTTGAACTTCCAGATGAAGGTTTACTAGTACTTGCTTATGTAAATAAGACATATTCTCCACCAGGTTTCTTCTTTGCAAAATTTTGATCATGTTGAGCTAACAAATCACTTAAATTTTCAAACATTGTCTTCTCTAATTTTCCTGTCAACTGTAAACTCTCTAAGAAGTGTTCATAAGAGGATAGAAATATTGCAATAAAGATAATTGTCATCAAACTGTCATCTACGATGGTAAATCTCTCCTTTTATATTTTCTATTTGATGTTCTTTAGTTTGGAAATATACTCAAGTACATCTCCACCTTCATTTAATTTATGTTGAAGTAGCTTTAATTAAAGATCAACTTATTTTGTTACAGGTTGTGTATCAAAAAAATATCTGAAAATATTCAATGCAAACCATGCATCCGATGCATTTTCAAAATGAATAAACATTTCTTCATTTACAGAGGATTTAATCAATGCTAAATCATTTTCATCCTCAAGTTCCCATTTAGATAGTGGTCCTGTGTCGATGGGTTTATCTGGTTTTACATCACCACTGCATATGTCTTTCCATATCTCATTGTAAATCAAAGTGTTTTCCATATGTCGTTTCCATGCTTTGTAATTCTCGGATCTTTTGATTTTATCAAACTCAGAAAATAAATTTACAAGTTTGTACATTGTGAATATTTTCTTGAAGAGAAATTTATGCGCCAAAAAGCAAGAAATAAATCATGCACCATGAAAAGAAAGCACTGTGAACACACCACATGTTGTGCTGCAAAAAAGAAAAAGGACTATCAAGGATTGGCCTTGACCCTCGTATAGTCACTTGAAAAAGAAATTGATTGAGATTTGTACTTGGCTCTAATCAATTCTTGAAAAGTTTGATACAATCTGATTTAAATTTCAAAATATGAAGCCCTTAACCCACTTTATTTCGTAGTAATCTTGAAGAGATAAAAGTCACAATATGCACCCCCTTGAAGTAAACTAATTACTTTAAATTACATAAGCATATTGCGTCTCTTTTTTTGGTTTAAAATATTCTTCAAAAATTTGGAAGAGCAAAGACCCTGGTATACATTTGGAAGTGTCATTTCACTATATGTCTTAAAAGAACTTGAAACCCTGGTTTTGAGGCATCATTGTTTGGTTCTTAGACCATGAGTTGAATACCAAATAAATATTCTAATTATGTTTCAAAATCATGAGTTGAACGTTATATCAATTAATGTACAAATGGGTGAAAATGTGCCTCGTGGAAGAGGTCGATGTGAATGTACTAGTAATGTTGGACACTAGTGGACAGGTTGTGTATATACTTGATCAAGTTTGAGCACTAGAGAATGAAATTATTTTGAAAATAAAACAACAAATATTGGACATTACACCGCAAAAAAGAAAAAGGACTATCAAGGATTGGCCTTGACCCTCATATAGTCACTTGAAAAAGAAATTGATTGAGATTTGTACTTGGCTCTAATCAATTCTTGAAAAGTTTGATACAATCTGATTTAAATTTCAAAATTTGAAGCCCTTAACCCACTTTATTTTGTAGTAATCTTGAAGAGATAAAAGTCACAATATGCACCCCCTTGAAGTAAACTAATTACTTTAAATTACATAAGCATCTTGCGTCTCTTTTTTTGGTTTAAAATATGCTTAAAAAATTTGGAAGAGCAAAGAGCCTAGTATACATTTGGAAGTGTCATTTCACTATATGTCTTAAAAGAACTTGAAACCCTGGTTTTGAGGCATCATTGTTTGGTTCCTAGACCATGAGTTGAATACCAAATCGATATTCTAATTATGTTTCAAATTCATGAGTTGAACGTTATATCAATTAATGTACATATGGGTGAAAATGTGCCTCGTGGAAGAGGTCGATGTGAATGTACTAGTAATGCTGGACACTAGTGGACAAGTTGTGTATATACTTGATCAAGTTTGAGCACTAGAGAATGAAATTATTTTGAAAATAAAACAACAAATATTGGACATTACACCTGAGATTATTATGGGGGATTAGTTGATTCCTAAGGCCTACAAGACAACATGCAATCACCAAATTAAAAAAATAAAATGGAACACAACATTCATAGGTACTCAGTATGCCCTTCAAAGAAGAAGAGAAATGAGTTGTGTTTATTATACAAAAGGTTGAATCTGATCCACGTGAGATTTTTAGCATTCCTACAAATTATGAGGTCATTTTCCTTCAGGGCGGGGCTTCAACACAATTTTCTTGTTTTTCGTTAAACTTGTGTGGTGTAGAAGATACACCAGATTATATTGTGACTGGATCTTGGGGTGACAGGGCATTCAAAGAAGGCCTGAGGTTTTGCATGGCCAATCTGGCTTGGTTAGGAAAGGCTACTAAGTATACAAGAGTACCCTCTGAGGATGAAATCCTATTAAACTCAAACAAAAAATACTTGCATATTTGTGCCAATTCTCCCTTGAAGGCCACTGATATTAGAATCTCTAGTATTTTGATAACACCTTACAATGATTTGATGAAAATTCTAATTTCACAACCAAATAAAAGATCTAAAAATTGAATTCAATAGAAGATCTATGTAAAATATAACACAAATTTTAATGCCATTGACATACATAGAACACAAATTTTAATGCCATTGACATACCAATCAACCATTGATCAATGTAACAGATTTTTCCAATGTCTTCTTTGCTTGTAATATCCTCTTACACCAACCACATCATAGTGTTTTGATACTAAAATGATGGAAAAAGTTTCCTCAGACACACAAATTTTATTAATTAAGGAAAATAATTTACATAAATAATGAAAGAGCTTACAATCTCAACATTACTCTCGCATGAGAAAATGAGAGCTTAAATCATCTCATCATAGTAATTCCTAAATTAATTTTGTTATGGACATATCATCACATAATCATGTGAGTATGACAAGTGTCCATGTGCAATAAATGAATATTCTAACAACTTTCTAATTATTGATTTCTAAGAAATGATTATTTTCTAGACGTATTATCTACTATAACAATATTCATTCTAGAAAAACCTAAGTACAATAAAATATAATATTAAACTATGTACTTTTAGGATCATAATATCTAACAATAACAAATGAAACCATAGAGCAAAGGCTTTTAGTTATCAATGATAAAAAATCTCTAAAATGAATCAACTTGACAAATTTACTTATATACAATATCTAAAGTTCATCAAACATTAAATTTAACTTCCATTCAAGATTCTATGAACTAATGAATCTTTCAAGGAGGATTTTATCTTTCTAGGGATCTTGAGACAAACAAATGAAAATCATGTTATTAGAAAGCCAATTTTTCTTTTATACAAATAATGTTTTTAGTCTCTAAGATGAGGCACCCTATATGCATGGAAAAATATCACATAGCGACAACACTCATCAACCAGTGTAACAAAAGACCCATACTATTTAGCTTAGCAAGAAATAATATCACCAAGAAAGAAAATGACAAACGACAATTCAATTTCGAATGCATTTCCATAGAAAGGTGTTATAAGCCTAATTTGCACCCAGCCTGCATACTTGGGCTTAGGTCCTACTATTTGCTAATTTCTTGAGCCAAGCTCTTCTAAAAAGCCCTCTTTTTTGAGCCACATGTGCCCTGACCTTATACAACCCCTGTATGCACACATCCATATGCCTGCAGGCCTTCTACAACCCACGTATACTATCAAAAGCACGGAAAATGGAAAGTTGCAAACGGGAAACAGAGTTTCGGGAAATTTCTAAAACCATTTGATTGCCTATGGCCAGTCATTCAACCAGATAACTACCTATAAAAGAAGGGGTAGGGGTCCCATTTGAAAAAAGAAGAAGAAGAAGAGCATATAAACTCTGCCCAAATTTATCCCCCATTTTCCCCAATTTCCTGCAATTGTATTGTGAGGTTGAGTAGTTGGTGCGTTGTGAAGAGGAGCCCAAGACCAGGTTCGAGGAGCAGTGCCGACCACATATTGTAAGTTTACTCTTTTGAAGATTAATACAAAAAGGAATACTTTTTTCATCCCACCATATCATGTGTTCAAATTGTGTATTTATTTTATGATATTGTCACATCTAACCCAACAATTAGTATATGAAATGCATGTTTGCAGTTCTCTGTTTGTCCATGTGTGAATGTTGGTCAGATTTGGGAGGAGGCTTGCATTCAAGGAGCGAGTGAAAGCGAAGGGATCAACATCAAATGAAGGATTTAAGGTAGAGTTACCTAATCTTGTTTGCACCTTTGTATTGCATGAATGTGGGGTTTTGTATTGGGAGAATAGGAAAAAGTAGAGGCCTTTAAATGGTCATTTTCTGCATGCATGATTAGAGCCCTTAAATGCTAAGTCCGTAAGCGGGATTTCCCACTCACATCAAAATTGGTGACCATAATGGGGAGTCTCTAGGGTTCTTTGGGGATTTTTTATTGGGTATTTTGAAATTGGTTTTACTACCTTTTTTGAGTTTCTGCAAGAAGTCTGAGTGTTCAGGTGTTCTGGTTCTTAATACCAGTCTTCCCTGCTCTGCTTACCAGACTATTTCTTTTCTGTTTTTGAGAGTCTTAAGAGGCATACGCTCCCTATAGTGGGACAACATGTGTATGCACTCACCCTGCCTTTAGTCAACCCACGTATGTATGCCTGCTGATGAAGTGCTAGCTGCATGTCTGAGAACCCAGGAAATCCTTCTCAGGAAGAGGCAACCATCCTCTCCCCTGCAGAAGTGATCCTTCTTAGGGATCTTCTGGGTCCTTCTAGGTCTCTGATTGAACAATCCACAGTCAGGTAAAAACCTCAAGATTAGCTTTGTTTCGCCATATTTTTCTTGCCTCTTTGTGTCAAAGTAAGTTTTTTTTTCCTTTAAGGGGTGTTGGTTTTCAATAGCAGTATCCTCTGCTAAAGCTTAGCTGCTTATTTTCTTTTTTTTGAAGGATTTCAGAGGCACACACACCCTGCAGTGGGACTGTCCACGTGCAGACGCCCCCTACCCTTCTACAACCCGTGTATGCATGCTAGATGTTGAAGAGACAGTACCTGTCCAAAAAATTTTTTGGAGGCAATCATCCTCCTCCCTGTCAAGTTTTTACTTCCCAGAGTCTTTCTTGTCTGACTGTGGTCTCTGTCATAGCAGCTTAGCCTAGGCTTGGACTCTATTATGGCTTGCTTTTTCACTCAAAGTCTTCTTCTGTTTCTTTGTTAGGTTTTTTGATGAGATAGGGGGTCAGTATGATCTGCCTTCTTGGTTGTCAGTATCTCCCCACGGTCAGTGGTTGGTCATAAAATTTTCTTGGCCTTGTCTTGTCTTGGATTTTTTACCATTTTTTCTTCATAAAAGGAGAAAGTTTCCAGCTTTAGTTTTTCTTGTTTTTTTGAGGCACAATAAAAAAAAAAAGTAGATATTTTCTTTGTTTGGTTAAGTAGTCACGTGTTTACAAATTCTCAAGAAAAAAGATCATTTTCATAAGTTCTTGTGCAAGATACCAGATATATAAAATATGCAGAACAAGTGGCGATATGGATGTATATTGGGGGGAAGGCTTCCTAGGACAAGGGGAATGGAATGATCATGGACACCGCGGGAAGGAGGGAGTCCTTGGGGAGTGGAAAATACTGTTTGATGTTTAGAAAGGAGGGCTTGGAGGTCTTGGGGCACTGGTGGGGTCTTTGTGGCTTGCATGGCGTGGATTTGGGCAATGACACCAAAATGACCTTTTTTGAGCAGTTTTTCCATGCGATGAGAACCGATGACTTCAAGTGAACCAATAGTGATGCCTTGAAATTTAAATTTGTGGCCTCCTTGGTCGAATTGCATGGTTAAGTTCTGAAAATCCATGAGAATGGGACCCAAAGTTCTTAGCCAGTCGGCACCCAACACAATGTTGCAACCGCCCATGTCAATAGCAAACATATGGGATTTGAGGTGGTAGTCACCTATTTGGAGACGCACATTTTCATAGCGCCCACCACATTTCATAGAACCACCATTGGCAATAATGATTTGGAAATTGTTGACAACATGGATGTAGCAATGGGTTTCTTGGGCAATGCGGTGATGAATAAAATTGTGGGTGCTACCACTATCAACCAGGATGATGACCTTTTGGTGCTTGATGTAACCGATTAACTTGAGGGTTTGGGGGGCAGAGAAGCCGGTGAGAGCATTGAGGGAAATGATCAGTTCTACTTCAGGAGGGTCAGAGGGAGGGTTTATGTCAGAGATTTCTGGTGACTCGGGCACAGGGGGAGTGTCAAGATCTTCTTCCTGAATATCCTCAGAGATGGCCATAAAGAGATTTTGTTCCTTACATTTGGGACCTGGGAAATATTTGTCATCACAATTATAATAGAGGCCTTTGAGTTGGCGTTCATCCATTTCAACCCTGGTCAATTTTTGGATTTTTAATGGGGCAGAGGGAGTAGTGGGGTTTACTGGTTTAGGGCGCGGGATAAAGGAAGGGTTATGGTTTTGAGAGGAAACAATTTGTTGTGCTTCTTTATCTTTTTTGGTAGCCTCCACCCAAGTCGTAGGTCGAGCCATGAGTACATGGGCCCAAATCTCCTCCTTGAGGGCACTGATAAAACACTCTCGAAAGAAAGCATCAGTCATGCCCTCTGTTCGAAAATCCAGACACTCAAATGCAGCTATGAAGTCTTCGACTGTGCCTAATTGCTTCAATTTTGTCAAACAGCCCAAATGGTTGGTGTCAGTGTCAAAGTGTTCATAAAGCTTAGCAACAAATTGGGTCCAAGCATTATACCCTTGACGGGAAGTTTTTCTCCATTGCCACCATTGCCAGCGTTCTTGATCTAGATGGAGAAAACCATACCGGAGTTTGACCAAGTCATCTATAATGTTGTAGAGAGAGAAATAATGTTCCATTTGTGTGACCCAACCAGTGGGGTCCGAGCCATCAAATTTGGTTACATCCACCCGCGGAAGGCGTATGTCCCT
>JZKD02S1253582.1:186182-209762 GCA_000966675.3 Picea glauca
TGTCTATTAAGAGAAGCATCTAGAGGAAGATCCTTCTAGAAGCGGAAGCTTCTATTAGGTCTTCTTACATTCGCCTTATTATATTTTATTGAAAGGCCTTATTAATATTGACCTTTATTGCATTCAAATACATTGATCTACCTATGTGGGGGTTAGGACCTTAACATCTTGGCTGATTGAATTAGGAAAATAAGTAGCTTGTAGTTGAGTGAAATCTTGTTTTCAGTTTTTTGTCAAAATATCTTAGAAAGAAATTTTGAAAATTTGGTTAAAGTAAATTCTTTTTGAAGAAGTGGTTTTGTTTTTAGCACTTTGCATGTTCTTCTTTTCGTCGCTATAAAACATCATTGGTTTCATTATCATCTCCTATGACTTTAAAAACAACCACTAAAATAAACTTTTAAATAAAATCTTTTAGACTTTATGTTTTGTATGGTACACCAACAAGTCTAGGACTAGAGCCTTGATTTAGGTTGGAGAGGAAACTCTTCAAGGCTACAAAACACAAAAATAAGAGTCTGATCTAGGGAGTGTTCAAAGTCCAGTTACCATGAAAGTTGTCCGGGACCCCTCTGTAACACAGGGGATAAACATGAGGTCACATGCAGAAAGGTAGCGGAGATAACCCCTCCAAAACCGGACCAAGCGTAGTGGGGAATGCATATAGAGGGCTTGTCTTGGGATTCCATCGTTAGTAGTTTCCACGGAGCTTCGTGGGTCTCAAATCCATTCGAGGTCCTATGTTGTCTTCCAGAACACTTTCTCTTGATAGGTTTTGGGATTGATACCCTTCTCATTGCGGTCCACTCGACTGTCGATTGTACCCGCCTGACAACTGTTTGCGAGCTGGAAACCTAGTTGCCTATCATTCTAGTGACTTACACAGGTGACTGCGGGGGTATACTGCAGTACCTACGACAGAAATCAGGCCACACTTTGTAGAGTATACCTCGGGGGTGCTTCCGTATTTGAGTTGCACTTGCATTGGTAATTTTCTCTAGTGTTGGTTGTTGTAACTGTTCTTCCAACTAGCTAGTGACTGCTTGTTTTTTCTCATAGGAATTTTTTGATAGAGTGTGTTTGTTTCTCAATCGGTTAGAAAGGCCTTAGTGTGTCTCTAATCTTCTCACATAGTGGAGGATCAGGAGCTCTGTCGGTCGTGAAGGCTTCTAGGCCTACCACTGGTCGATCTGGAGCCACCCCCCACCGTCGCTAAGGCGGAAGCTAGACCATCAAGGGTCATTTGAAGAAAATAGGCCACGGGTAACTGTGTCCAACCCACCTTCGAGAGAAGAACATCTCATCGCAAAGGAAACAACCATTACTGACCTTGGAGCGCAAGCTCTTGGTCCTAACAACCCTCCAATTACGGATATTTTGGCGCCTGTTGTCGTACATGTCTATCCTTATGAGCGTTTGGAAGTATCCCAAACAGATATGGAACCAAATCCCATAACTTCTTCAGGGAATTCTCATATTCCCTCTATGACTGTCACAACTGGGGGTGTTCCACCTCCTAACCAATCGTCACCATTCCGGGCCACTATGGTTTCGACCGCCTTTACTTTAGGCAATAGTTCGCTCCCATATTTGGCGGGGATCACTACTTTGTTGTATTAGAGTGCGACAGACCCTCTGTTCACATACATAATGCCTGGCTTCAATCCAAATGCTATCCTTTTTCACTCCACTCAACCAACTCTAAGTCTAGGGGTAGGGAGTTCAAACACTCCTTTGAAAGGATCCACGGTGGGAATTCCAACTCCTTATAATGCTTTCCCTTATGGAGGGGGTCACATACCTCCTTCATTCCCTACACTCGGTGGTTCTCACCAACAATCCATCGAGCCAACCATGAACTATGGTTCGTATGGAGTGATTAGTCAAGGATTTCCTTCTAATAGTCAGCCGGTAGGTTCAACACTATTTTCTTTATTCGGTGCATTTGATAACAATACTTTCTCGTTTACTGCTTTCCCCACCGGGGGCAACCCCAGATATGGAAAACGAAATCCTATGCAGGGCACTATTCCTGCACAGGGGGAAAACCCAGGAATCCCTTTCCCCCAAGGACCTTGGAATCCTTGGCAAGGATCATCTTCCTCATCATGGATGTCGACAGGGGGCAACCCTTTCCAAAGTCATTGGAACCCCAAACAAGGTTCAACACCTATGTCCGTTGGGTCGGCAGGGGGCATCCCCTCTCAAAATCCTTGGACCGCAATGCAAGCCCAACCTCCTTTGTCCTTCTATGGAAGTCAGCCAACGATGACTCAACAAGCGCAAAATCCATACGCTGGTCCTGGATAAGGTTTTTACCAGAATCCTGGCCAGCAGCCAAACTTTTCCTGGCAACCTGGTGCCAGTCAAAATTTAGGTCCCTTTTTCCACGGTCATAATCAGTAGCCCAAACTACCATTCCTGGCAACTTTGCATTTTCCCGACTTAACGAGGTTGTTGAATGACCCCATCTGTCACGATTCGCGTTGGCCTCCTATGCTGACCAAGTTTCCTTCGGACATTCCCAAGTTCGAAGCCAAACCTAATGAAGATCCATGCTATCATGTGACTACTTTTCATCTCTGGTGCTCATCTAACTCATTGAAAGACGAATCCATCCAATTGCGCTTGTTTCAACGCACTCTCATAGGGAGTGCTGCGAAATGGTACATTGGGCTTGACTGCTCAAGATACTCTTCCTTCGATGAATTAGCAATGGCTTTCTTAAACCATTTCCAATTACCTGTGAGATACGATGTCGGCATTGAATTGCTGGCCAACTTTGAGCAGACCAAGGCGGTTCATATATCCGATCACATCCGAGAATGGAGATGCCGGAAGAGTTTGATAAAAGTACCAGTCCCACCAGAATTTTTGCTGGAGTGGTTCCTTAAGTCTTTGGTACCCCAGTTATCGATGTTGAGAGTAATTTTTGAAGAAGACGTGATAATGAGAGCTCAACATCTTGAGTTGATTTACTCGCAGTTTGGCCTACTTTATGAAATATTTCCAGACGCACCTAGGTCAATTCTTGACAAAACCAGACAGAGAGCTGGACCACATGCCGATGGTATTGTCGATTCAACACAAGATAAGTCCGCTGATCCACTATCAAAACAATTGAAACAATTTTCGATACAATAGACAATGGCCAGCCAAACCACAGGTCCGGCTGCTCCCCCTACCCAAATGTCGGATGTACACAGTGTACAATCGACAAACCCGAAGGCCAACCATCAACCCAACAGGAAGAAGAAACAACAAAAGAAGGGTAAGGGAGATAAGAAACCTACCAATGATGCTGGCGTGGGAAACACTAAAAAGAAGAAGTCGAAGTATCCGTGTAATCTATGCACAAAAGAACACCCAACTTATTAGTGCCCTCAGCTCGTGGAGGCCCAAAAGTTATTGGCACAACAACAACCTGTTGTGTTAATGAACCCATTCCAACATGGGAAAAATTTAACTCAAGCCTTGGTGAGCATGGAAGGAGTCAGTCAAGGACCTCCTCCGTACTGACCTCCTCCATCTTCGAGTAATCCTTCGTCCGTGAATGTGTATATGATGAAAGGTGATGCATACATATCAACCAAAGTGCATGATTATGGAATTCCTAGCTCCTATGAGAAGAGTAAAGAAGCTAAGATCCCCCTTATTCCTCTCCAGATTGAGAAAACGTTGGGCAAAAAAATGACACACATCCCAAAAGGTGCGTTAAAAAAATATTCTCACAACCTGAACGCAAGGGCCACCTAGAACTACTCTGTGGTGGAGGATTCGTCACAAACCCCTTGTACGAAGTCTGCTTTGGAAGTCCTCCAGAGTTGCCCTTCCTAGAGAAAGGCTCTGTTAGCCGCTTTAGGATCTGCTGAGACTTGTAATCCTAGCACGATCATGCTTGATACAACTGACTTAAAACCTCGTCTCCCTTACCACATTTCATTTTAGATAGTAGTGGCTTATACCATGAAATTTTTTACACGAAATATTTTCCGCACAGTGGTTGATGAGGGCGCCTCAACATGCGTAATGTATTTGGCGTGTTGGAAGGCCATAGGCTAGCCCGTTTTGTCTGCATCACCAACTCTTCTTACCACTTTCGATGGTCATTCTTTTCGACCACATGACATCATTCCCTCTTTCCCCATGCAGTTAGGGGGGAAAACTGTGTGCGTCGAAGTTGAAGTAGTCGATGCTCAGCTCGACTATAATCTTCTGTTAGGAAGGAGTTGGACTTATGCTATGAAAGAAGTGGTTGCTACTGCTTTTCGGGTCTTTTTGTTTCCACATGAAGACCGGATAGTGACCATTGATTAGTTGTCTTTCTCCTATCCTGACCCTTCATCGGGAGCATCCATGGTCCTGATGATTGATAAACCTCAACCCAGCATCGTCAACATAGGGGTTGGTTTGTGCCCACCTTTGATGGGTACTTTCGATTACCTGCCCCCTCTCGACGATATTAATTTCATGTCAAACCAGCCTAAGGTTGAGATTTTTCAAGTCTCATCGTTTTGTATGACTTACTTTCATGATCCGTGGACTCTTCCTTCCCCATCAAGCATGATGGAAGGGACATGGCACCATGGCATGGCCATTCCCTTGTCTATAGGAGAAGTTGCGTACTCTATAGTTCAACAAGATTTCGCCGACCCCAATCTGACTCCCGTGCAAGAGTTAGATCCAATTTCAGAGCCTACTTGGGTTTGAGGCTCCCTTGTCGATACCATTTCATTAGACTTAGTCCTGCCCTTCGATGAAGAAATCATAGAGGAAATGACCAGTCCGGACAAACCCTGGGATGATCTCCATCACAGATCTTACTTCCTCCCAGAGTTAAGAAGAATTGAAGCAGGCAAATTCACTTTGAATATGACTGGAGATAGGTCTTGTACTATCAATCCCTTGGCTATGCACACAGTTTATGCCAAGGGTAATATGGAAACCATCGCTGAAATGATACCTATCGATATCTCCAGAACCCCTGGCGTTGCGGAGAATGTCCTCATCGGAGCTTATTACTCCCCCGAAGAGATTCAAACCTACACAGATTTATTTAAATAATTCCATGGCATTTTTTCTTGGTCTTATGAGGAAATTCCAGGCATCAATCCAAGAATTGTCGAACATGAAATCACAACTTATCCTAACGCTAAGTCGGTCCGGCAGAAGCTTCGTCCAGTCAATCCTAGGAAAACAACAACTATCAAAGATGAAGTAGAGAAACTGCTTAAGGCAGGTTTTATCTACCCCATTCACTTGACTCAATGGGTTTCAAACCCCGTCCCAGTTGATACAAAATAGAGTACGATTCACGTTTGTACGGAATTCCGTGATTTGAACAAGGCTTGTCCAAAGGACAATTTCCCCACACCATTTATTGTCTAGATAGTCGATGAATGCGCAGGATGCGAGGCCTTTTCTTTCATGGATGGTTTTTTGGGCTACAATCAGATACAGATTAAACCCGAAGACCAACACAAAACCGCTTTCATTTGTCCGTGGGGTACATTCGCTTATCGGAAAATTCATTTTGGTATGAAAAATGTTGGAGCTACCTTTCAGCGGGCCATGTCTTTCGCTTTCCATGATATAAAACATATAGTTGAGGCTTACCTTGATGACTTATCATCACGATCTCGTAAGAGAGATGATCATCCTACGCACCTCAGACTCATCTTTGAGTGATTTCGCTACTACTGGATTTGCTTGAATCCAAACAAGTGCAGTTTTTGCGTTACGTTAGGTCGTTTGCTAGGTTTCATAGTGTTGACAATGGGGATCATGGTCAATCCTCTCAAGGTTGAGGCAATAGTTCAGTTGCCTTCCCCACGCACGATCCTTCAACTTCAGAGTTTGCAGGGAAAAGTGAACTTCTTACGACGTTTCATCCCAAACTATGCCAAGATCACAAAGGGATTTATGCGTTTACTCAAGAAGGATTTCCCTTGTTATTGGGATGAGGCTGCTCAACGCTCGTTTGATTCTTTGAAGCACGCCCTCACGTCTGCTCCTCTACTTCGACCACCAAATTATAAGAAATAATTCTTATTGTACTTGGCTACAGCAGAGTCGACCATTGGTATGGTCTTGGTTCAGGAGGATGCTGTGATTTCTGAGTCTGTGATCTATTATCTAAGCCGAGGCGTGGTTGGACTGGAACTTAATTTTTCCCACATTGAAAAACTTGCGTTGGCAATAGTTCATGCTATCCAACGGTTCCATCATTATATCTTGTTTCGTAAGACCACCGTCATTTCCATTGTGAATCCATTTCAATACGTGTTGACATGACGAGTAATTGGCGGAAATATCAGTAGATGGATAGTTGTCCTCCAAGAATTTGACTTAGATTTTGTTTTGGAAAAATCCAAAAAGTTTTTGGTCTTTGCGGAACTCATATCAAAACTTTCGGTCGAGTCAGGTGATGTTATGCCCGAAGAGTTTCCTATTAAAGGAGACATGTTTTTGATTGCGTCTTTGGACCCCTAGTATGGAGATATACTTGCCTATCTCCAGACTTTGAAGTGCCCCGCCTCTACTTCTCGTGATGAGCGTCACCGTATACGCCATCAGGCCAAGAAATATCTTATACTCGAAGACAATTTGTATCGTCGAGGCATAGATTCCATCCTTCGTCGATGTCTCACTCATGAAGAAGCATAAATTGTCCTTAACGATTTCCACACTAGAGCATGTGGTGCCCATATGTCTGGGTTGGAAACAACCCAAAATATTTTACACGCCAGTTACTTCTAGCCGACATTAATCAAAGATTGTGGTGAATCGGTCAAGAAGTGCCACTTGTGTTAAATCTTCTCTTGGAAGATGAGGGCACACCCTTCTCCTATGTTTTCCGTCATTACCATTAGTCCTTTCACCAAGTGGGGGATTGATTATGCTACATGCAACCCCCCTTCAAAAAGGGGGCACCATTATATCATCGTAGTAGTAGACTACTTTACAAAGTGGGTTGACGCTATGCCAACATTCAAGGATGATGGAAAGACAACAAATCTCTTTTTGTTCAACTAGATTATAGCAAGGTTCGGTGTCCCGAGAGATATTGTCACTGACCATGGTAGTCACTTCTAGAATAAAATGATGACTGAGTTAACATCAAATCTTGGGTTGATGCAAGAACATTCGTCACCTTACTACCCTCAAGTGAATGGTCAGGTGGAAGCTGTGAATAAATACCTCAAGACTATTTTACAATGAACGATCAATTCAACCAAATCAAATTGGCATTTGATGTTGTACTCTACGTTATGGGCCTACCGAACGTCTATTAAGACCACAACCAGTTTCTCACCTTTTCAACTCGTTTACGGGTTGGAAGCAGTTTTACCCATAGAATGTCAGATCCCCTCTTTAAAATTGGCAGTACAGTTATTTGCAGACACTTCACCGCTTGAAGAGCAGTTATTACACCTCGAACAACTCGATGAGCAGCGTCGAGACGCAGCCTTGGCCAACGAGGCTCACAAACAAAAAGTTAAGTGTCAGTATGATTGGTCCATTCACCCTCGGATTTTTTCTGAAGGCGACCTTGTCCTAGACTATGACCAAGATAAGGATCCCCTAGGGGCAGGCAAGTTCAAACCATGTGGTTTGGACTGCTCATTGTTAAATAAGTTCTTAAAAAAGGTGCTTATCGTCTGGTTGACTTTGAGGGAAATTATTTGGCTGAGCCTAGAAATGGGCTCTACCTCAAGAAGTATTACTCGTAGGTGGGTCTCCTTCAGTGACTTCTTGTAACATATGTATATTCTCTGTACATTTGTTTTGCTTACTTTTTGTCTTTTGTGTTTATGAAAGTGTCGTTGTTGATGAAATTCTTTTCATTGTGGCAGATGTCAAGTGAATTAGAGGTTTTCATGGGTTTTTCGGATGGTGCTAGTCGACACACTCGGAGGCTTTCTTCCACAACTTAGGTGATTTTTACACCTCAAGGCCAGTTTCTATCCTCAAGAGGTATCTGTTTAGGTAATGCTACAAATAACATTGCCAAATACAGCGTATTCATAGAGTTTTTTCGTGACACTTTGTCGCATAGTATCTCTTGCCTCCGGCTCTACTTAGATGCTCAACTGGTTGTGTCTCAATTAAATGGTGTTTACCACATTTACGACCCTACCCTACACCGACGGTTCCTTAGGGTACGTCTCTTAGAACGAAGTTTTGATCACATTACTTACATTCATGTTCCTAGGAGATTAAATCACATCACTGATACTCTAGCTAATCATATATTAGATTGGCATTTTGCACACATGTAAAGAAAAAAAACACACAGGCACACGTAAATACATTTGTAACATAATCCATAAAGCATAGAAGGACAAAAAAGAGCCATATATATATATATATATATATATATATATATATGTCGAAAAATGTATCAAAGTACAATGTAGGGATTATGCCCTAAAAAATGTACAAACGTGCTCACAACACATAAACAATCCAACCTATCTAAGGGCGGGGCTTGTTGGCCCGACTGTAGTGTACAATGACGTTTTCCAAACGTCAAAAAATTTGGACCCAAGTCTGTGGCACCCCAACTATGTGAGGTTGCATAGAGGGTGGCAGATCCTCAATCTTTGCCATAGGCACAACACGAGTAAGAGTGGTAAGGTTCCTCTCTACCGGCCTCAAAACTCTCTCGGCCTCCCCAGGTTGAGGCCCCCTTGCTTCTCCTTCCGGTCCGACGACTTCGGTTGCTCCCGCCTCTGGCTGAGGATGTCGTCTAGTCCTCGCAAAATCCATCGGATGCACTGGTCCCACGTCTGCACATAACAAACAAATCATTGTCAGATACTCTGGTACACACAAAAAAATAAAATGATATATATAAAAGAAAATAAAAATTAAAAACTATGAAAATTAAAAACTTACTCAACTCTCCTTGCACTTCTCCAGGAGGAACAACCATGTTTGGGTCTCTGGAAAAGTCACTGCCAGCATATGGATAGTCTTCTATCGCTGGAATCTGGTGAGACCACTAGTCGAAGAACTTGTCATCGAAGGCCTGCACTGTCCTTCCACCACTCTATCGCGGCAACAATGCTGCCCATCTACATATGACTGGGAATGTGGCTATGTGCCCTCGTACTATCTCTTGAGGGATAATAGTGGGGACCCTCTCGAAGAAGAATGCACAAAGTATGGTCCCAAAGTTGAAGTTTTTGTGCCTCCGCATGTGGCACTCAGTCAACTTCCTTTTCATGCAGTCAAGTAATGTCGTGCTCCAATCAAACACGTGTGCATTCAAGAACTGCACCACATAATGCATGTGTGCTCGGGACGCTTGGTGAAGTGAAGTGGATCCAGTGATCCGCCCAATCAAAAGTACTATCACTTTCAGTGATAGGTTAGATATCTTGTTGATCGGCACCTGTGTGCCCACTTTGTCAGTCCCTGCCTCACAATGGAGCCCAATCAGCTCCACTATGTTATGAGGCCTGGAAGGAAATGTGTGGAAGTTGACTATTTCCCCTCTCCTCGAGAGGCCAATCAAGAAGTACATGTCCTTTGTCATCGGAGTCAACGACTGACCTTCAAGCATGAAGGATTATGCATCCAGGTGCCAATAATCTATCAAGGCATTCAGTAGCCTCGGTTGTGCCTGCATGAATGGACACTGGTAGAATTTCATTAGCCCACATTGAGTTAATGCAACAGTCACACCAGGGTCCTCATCGACCAAAATTTCAATGTCTTCATGCTCTCTTTCCCTCTAGTGAACATACATCTTGCAAGTACTAGTTCAGGAGGGGAATTAGATCTTGCTTTTTAATTTTTTCACAAAATTGGGGGCATACGCGGGCTGTAGTGGTGACAGTTGCGTATGCACGCATGCAATAATTATTTTGCATGCATGCATACGCATGTTGTCCCAAGACAACCCACGTATGCCTAGGGCCAACCCTTTTTAAAGGTCGACGCCCCCCCCAAAAATGAAATAAAATTCATAAAATAAAAATTGAAATGCAAGAGGAGTGAATTTGTACTTACTTGGTCCAATCGGAAGTTCGTTTCGTCCACTGAAACTCCCAGAATCAAAATTTTTATCAAATGGGGTGTTTTTGGCTCTAGAGTCAATTTCCCAAATCAACAATGGTGATAATGAGCTGCTAGCTTCTATTTATAGACTTTTTGGCCCCTTTTTGTCATTTTTTTGGACCCCCTTGTCTTTTTTTCTAAACTAAAAATCATTTAGTATGGTTCAAGAGTTTCTTGGGGAAGGTTACGATAGAGGTCACTTCGGGTATCATGAAGCTTTTGGGAGTTTTGGGTCACTTTTGAAGGTCCTTTGGTAAAAATATCATTTTTTCAACTTGAGCATTTAAGTTAGGATTCCACCTCCACTTTTTGTATCTCGTTGTCTTTATCACTTTTCCATAGGATCAAACCCACCGAGTTGAGACACAAAACCTTCTTTAATGATTTAGAAGTGTCGTAATTCCATGGTAGAGCCTTCCCCTTCATGGATTCCCTAGCTAGATCCTGCTTTCATTTTCAACATCCATGCTGTTGGTAATGACTATAGGCTCGAGAGTCCTTGTTAGTCTTGTCCTGATTACGAGTTTGAGCCTCATCTACATGATTATTTATCACTCTTGACCTCACCCTCAAGACTCCCAAATTTTCAAACGGGTCTTCTTTTAATCCCTTTTTCAGACTCTCTAAAACTGAAAATATTGTCGAGTGATCTTTTTGTCTTTCACGTTCCTTAAACTGAAATTTGAAGGCATGTCTATCCGACGGTAGTTTACCCCTTTTTCGGTCTGGATGGTCAAACTGTACGAACAAAGGTATACTCTAGGAGATTCGGTTCCCTAGAAGAGTATCCCCGGGTATAATTTAACCCCTTTTTTTGGGCTTGAGGGACTAAATTTACGAGAAAGGAACCCCCATGGAGTCCATAGTTGAGCTCTTTTCAGACTCCCTAAAATTGAAAAGATCGTCGAGTGACCTTGTTTCTTCACACTCATTAAATGGCCAAGAAGAACATCCCATAGAGTCCATAGTTAAGCTCTTTTTAGACTCCCTAAAATTGAAAAGATCACCGAGTGACCTTGTTTCTTCACACTTGTTAAATGGCCAATAAGAACATCCTTTACAAAGTCCATAGTTAAGCTCTTTTCAGACTCCTTAAAAATGAAAAGATTGCCTAGTGATCTTGTATTTGTCACACTCGTTAAAATGATTTTGAATAGTTGTCTTTTCGGTGCTAGTTTACCCCTTTTTCGAACCTACTAGACTATTTTTGAAAAAGGTACTCCAATAGAGTCTTATTTTACGCTTTTTCAGACTCTCTAAAAATGAAAAACCGACCAAGCTTACCTTCTCTGGGATCATTAAACTTACATCGAAGGATGTTACCATTGTGTGTCTTATTAATCACATTTGCATACCTGTGTCTTTGGCCTAATTTCGGCTCCATGTCGCTCTCAATTGAACCATTTGGTGCATGCCTTATTCACAAGCCCTGTAGCACTTTTCCTCTGCGTCTTGACACCTTTGGCCCATGGAGGTTTTTTCCGAGTGTCCCTTTTCTGCATATGTCCCTTTGATCTGAGCATCAGTGTGTTCCTTGCACCTAGAACTAGTATGATTGCGAAACTCGTTCCTCCTTTGTAACGTAAAATTATTTTATTCTTTTTTCAAAGATTTTCAAAAAATATTGAAAAAGACAAAAAAAATCAAAGATACCCCAAAAAGAGGAAGGGAAAAGTATTTTATTTTTTGGCAGCACAATGAGTCACCCTTGGAAAAAGCACATCTTTCTGTTTGTTCGTCAAAGATCTGGGATATAGTATGACCTTAGGAATCTATTCTCATAGTGTCTTGTCCTCCTCCGTTTGGTTATTCCTCTGAACATATGGAGATTTGGTTTTGCCTCATGCATCGTCAATTTATGTCAATATCATGCTGCCTGAGTCTCATCATTTGTCGTGCTACTGTCCAAGGGAAGTTTTTACCAAGCTCGTTTCGGTCTTTCTGCAGTTTGTCTCTTGTCCTCATGCCCGACCATCCTAAAACACCATTCAAAATCCTTGTTCAAAATCAATGAAGTTCTCTGTCAAAATCCTTGTTCAAAATCAATGAAGTTCTCTGCCTGATCACCAAGATCCTCTTGCTTATTTCATGACGAGTTGTCAAAGACCTTTGGGTAGTGAAGTTGTATACTCACATTACACCCTTACCCAAGTTTTGAATATCTTGAAGTTGTTGCTCGAGCTTTGAAAGTATCATCTCCAACCATCAGACGACACATAGCTTCTTGAATATGGATACTATACTTGTATATCTTTTGATTTTGAGATGTAGATCTGTTGTGTATTTCTCGTGGCTACACTTTCTATAGTTATATGACATGGATATGCAGTGTATTTGATTGGCAACCATGATTTTAGTTTTTTATCTGGAGCATGGGTATGCCTGCCTCAAAGAAACAAAATGTTGTTTTGCAGATGGCAGCTCTTGAATACTGGTCCCTGGGCTCACTCACTTGGCACGTTGATAAATATTGGTAAAGTATTTTGGCCATTAGATGCTCTTTTGACTTCACACTTTAGGGGGCATCTGTTATAAGCCTAATTTGTACCTAACCTGCATACCTGGCCTCATGCCCTACTATCTAATTTCTTGAGCCAAGCTCTTCTAAAAAGCCCTATTTTTTTAGCCACACGTGCCCTAGCTTTATACATCCCACATATGCACACATCCATACGCCTGCAGGCTTTCTACAACCCGCGTACACTGACAAAAGAACAAAAAATGGAAAGTTACATATGGGAAACAGAGTTTCGGGAAATTGCTAAAACCATTTGACTGCCTATGGCCAGTCATTCAACCGGAAAACTACCTATAAAATAAGGGGTAGGGGTCCCATTTGAAAAAAGAAGAAGAAGAAGAGCATAGAAACTCTGCCCAGATTTATCCCCCCTTTGCCCCAATTTTCTGTAATTGTATTGTGAGGTTGATTAGTTGGTGCATTGTGAAGAGGAGCCCAGGACCAGGTTCGAGGAGCAGTGCCGACCACATATTGTAAGTTTACTCTTGTGAATATTAATACAAAAATGAATACTTTTTTCGTCCCACCATATCATGTGTTCAAATTGTGTATTTATTTTATGATATTGTTACATCTAACCCATCAATTAGTATATGAAATGCATTTTTGCAACTCTTTGTTTGTCCATGTGTGAATGCAGGTCAGCTTTGGGAGGAGGCTTGTAGTCAAGGAGCGAGTGAAAGCGAAGGGATCAACATCAAACAAAGGATTTAAGGTAGAGTTACCTAATCTTGTTTGCACCTTTGTATTGCATGAATGTGGGGTTTTGTATTGGGAGAATAGGAAAAAGTAGAGGCCTTTAAATGGTCATTTTCTGCATGCATGATTAGAGCCCTTAAATGCTAAGTCTGTACGTGGGATTTCCCACTCACATCAAAAGGTTTGCAAATTGGACTTTAACTCTTGTACTTAAAACTAATTTGTGCAAATCACTTAACCTAGAATCTTCACTTTCCATGTAATCTTGCATAAATTGTCCATGCACTATATTACTGATAGTTGAAATTCCTATGTGCTCAATATTCTCCAAAGAAATGAATATTTGAAGAATAATTTTTCCTTTCTAGAGATCTTGAGACAAAGACAAATTCCAATGCTCTGATTAGAAAAGAAATTTTGCTTATGTACAAACAATTATTTTAGCCTCTACTACAAGGCACCATGTACACATGGAAAAAAAAACACATAGAAACAACATTCATGAATAAATGTAAAAAAACATCCTTGTTATCTATCAAAGCAAGTAGTATTATCAACAAACAAAATGAGGGCAAACAATGATTCAATATTGATTGCATCTCCACATGAAGGTTTACAAACTAGCATTTGAATTTTGTACTTATCACACAAAATTACTTAAACTACAAGCTTCATTTATCATGAAATATTTCATAAAGCATCCATGCACTATGTTATTAACAATTGAAATACTCAAAATTGAAACAAAGTCATTCACAACTGCAATTTTTCTCTTGAAAGGTCAATTTTCTCTTACAAGGGAATTACTACTCTTTTACAAGTAATACATTTTTTCTCTACCACGAGGCACCATGCATGCATTACACAAGAACACATGGCGACAACATATATCAAATATTGTAGGAAAGATCAATATTCCCTGTCATAATAATTACCATTATCATTAACCAAAAGGAAAATAAATAAGAATTTGGTTTCCATGAGATATCTATGCAAAGGTTTGCAAGTTGACCTTGGTCTTTTGCATAAGCCAACCAAATTGATTTACATATATTTTTCAAGGTTCATAAAACATCAAATTTGATTTCAAATTGAGGTTGAAAAAAAATCTTTCAAGGATGATTTTTCCTTTCAAGGAATCTTCACACAACAAAAAATATCAATCCTTTTATTAGAAAGGGCCCAATTTTTCTTTTACACAAATAGAAAAGGATTTACTAGCATAGGGAATATCACTATTGAGAATATTTCTGATCCAGGTGAATATCAGTGGCCACCCACCTATTCCACTAACTCAAAGAACAGTTTCCATTTTGGCATTTGTTTGCGGTTTTTCGGGTCCCAAACTTTTGGTGCCATTTTGAGGCTCTAAACGACATTTTTTGGGCTCAAAAACGCCTAGCATGTGATTGGAGGTATATTATAGGTTGAACTAATTATGTACCCCTCGTCTATACCTTTCCAATGGTGTATTGAGTGCCCCAAACAAAGATCGTATGCAAAAGTTATGCCCTCGGGAAGTTGACATATCAACTACCCCCATCAGGGCCCATAAACCTTTTGGCATTTCATCTCCTAGGGTAAGGTTTTTGGATGTTTATGGTTTTATCATTTATGTTTTATGTTAAAAATGTCTTTGAATCCTCATTGTACTCATCTTCTTGTGAATGAGCGTAGCTATCACATCTCTTCTCAGAGATAAGTTGCCACCATTCGAGCAAGTTTGTTTCAGTCTGCATTTTTATAGTATCACTAGGTTCTCTTTATTAACATAATTCAAGTTTTACTGTATCTTTGTGTGTTTCTTTTCTATACATTGGTATTTCATTTTGTTCCATTTATAAATATGGATCAATGGCATCAGAGAGGTCTGCTCTTTATTTGTTTCTCTATGAATGTCCCCAATGAGGTCAGGGTATAAGGAGTTGGGACTCAAAGTAGCTGAGCCCTTACAAGACCATCCCCAATGATCACGATGACCTCCCATGGTGGAAGAAAAGAGAGACGATGGAGCATGAGATCCTTTAAAAATATTTCTCAAGGAATCCCTCGCGTGATAAAAGAATGATATGATGGATAACTTTGCATATATCCTTCGACAACCGACAACAGGCGACACATCTTCATCAAGCGGCCACTTTGGAGGCACTGCCCCCTTCAAGGTACAAGTCAATTTTGATATCACCTTATTTGAAGGCCAGATAGATGTGGATGTTGTAGATAAATGGTTGAATCTGCTAGAAGGGTTTTTTTCGCTCCATAATTTTTCCAATGGAGAAAAGATTACCTTTTCACTCCTCAAGGTTGTCCCCCTATCAAGGATTGGTGGGAGACTTACTGTGAGAAAAAGGCCATTGAGGAATCTGCAATATTTTTGGTCTCACCCGCTTGGGATTTTTTTAGGGATGCTATTAAGGAACAATACTACCTTGTTGGAAGTTATGATGACCAGTATATGAAATAGACCACACTGCGACAAGAAAGGGACCAAACAATACCAGAGTTCACAAATATCTCCCAAACCTTGCACACCAAGCTGGGTATCAAAGAATATTAATGACATCTGGTGCTCAAGTACCGCGGTTGTCTGCATAGATACATCCAAACATAAATGGATTTTTTGGACATCTCATCACTGGGAGTGACTTATTGATATTCTGTCAAAATCGAGCATAAATTTAAATAGAAGAAGAGGGAGTTTGGATCTGCAAATTCCTCCAACAGAAGTAGGAAAAAGGCAAACCCAAGCCACAAAACAAAGGAAAAAGCAAGGATGGACCCCTTTAGGAAAACCAGTCCAAGCCGCAAATAAATAAGGGTAATGAGAAGATGAAGAAAGACACTATGAAGTGGTGTGAATTCCATAAAATCCCCTGGAATAAAACCAATGAATGTCACTCAAAGTAGTCATTGGTGGTCAAGATGAAATCCTTAAAGTCATAGGTAGGTTTCGACTCTTAATCATATCCAGACAAGGGGAAGCAGATCATTAATGCAAAATCTAGTTCCACTATCACTACCACTAAGGCCCAACCAAGTGAACCAAAAGAACCAGAGGAAGGTGAACATCTTTTTCACTCGCATATGTGGGTGAAGAGTGATTTGCTGCATTTCATTGTCGATAGTGGAAGTTAAAAGAACTTGATCTTAGCATAGGTCTTCAAATGATTGAACCTATCAAAGACACCACACCCACAACCCTACACCATTGGGTGGCTATTTCAAGGAAGATATCTTTGCGTCAACCAACAGAGTTGTTTTCCCTACGACATCAAGCCCTTCAAGGATGAGGTACTGTGTGATATGCCCCCCCTTGAATTTTGTGATGTTCTTTTAATCCAACCATACTTGTGGAAACAACATGTTGTATATGAGTCTAAACCTTACATTGTTATTATTACTTTGGGTAGACAATTGTACAAGATACCAGATGTAGCTCTGCCTATTGCCATTTCTTTGATCTCTGCTAAGCAATGCATGAAGGTCATTTCCTAGACTGAGAAATTCTTCTTCTTCATGATTCTCTCTCAAAGTGAACAGAATGTCATAACCACATCCATGGCCTCTCCATGCAGTAGAATTAGGTGGACAAGGTCATGGAAGAATACAAAGACATCTTCTCCTCACCCACCGGGCTAATGCTGCACTGTCAGGTCAAGCATTCAATCAAGCTAACCCCTAGTGCACCTCTACCCAATAGGCCAAAATATCACCGCTCCCTAATGGAAAATGAGGAAATAAAGCGAAAGATCCAAGAGTTGCTTCAAAAAGGGCACATATAACCCAACTCCTCACCCTGTTCAATCCCAATTGTACTCGTGCAGAAGAAAGATGGCACTTAGCGAAACTGCATTGATGACAAGGCCCTAAAAAATTCACATTCAGGAACCAGTACCCAATTCCCATAATTGACAATCTTCTTGACCAACTCAAGGGAGCCAATTTTTTTAGTAAGATTTACCTAAAGTCTAGCTACCACCAGGTCCCAATAGAACCAATTGATGTATGGAAGACTACTTTCAAGTCCAAAGAAGGTCTTTTCAAATGGCTAGTCATGCCTTTTGGTTTGACAAATGCTCCAATAACTTTCATGAGATTGATGGATGATATATTTTGGCCTTTCACCAATTCGTTTTTGGTGGTATATCTAGATTATATCCTCATCTTTAGAAAGAATTGGGTAGAACACTTGCAGCATATTCAACAGTTCCTTCACACTCTACAACCACACAAGCTATAGTCTAACTTGGAAAAATTCTCCTTCGACATGCACAGGGTCCAATAACTACGTTTCATTGTTGATGAGCATGGTGTGCATGTGGATTCAACAAAGATCCAAGTCATTCGTGACTGACTATCCCCGACCACACTAACTGACCTTCAAAGTTTCTTAGGACTTGCCAACTTCTAACACAGGTTCGTGTTGGGATTCTCCCATATTGCATGGGCCCTCAACCAAGTGACCAAAGGTGGTGGCAAGGAAAAGTTTGTGTGGGGGAAGTCCCAACAACAAACGTTCGATGATCTAAAAAATCGTTTATGCTCAAATCCAATACTCTCCTTACTGTAATGACCCTCTAGATACATCAAAACGGTTGAGAAACTACAATGTTATAAACATTGCATGATAACATAGGGTAAAAAATAAATTTTGTACATAATTAAATAAGAAATTTTCAAATAGACAATTATTCAATTGACGACATGACATAACTTACAAATTCACATATAATCGTTATTAAGACCATCAAACATTTATTTAATCAACCAATTGTTTTTACAATGCACCCACACTGAGAACTACAAATGGATTGTCTCTCAACAAGGTCTATCCAAAAGTAAAATAAAGTAAGATGTTATCAACTTCCGACTTTTACATGTGCAACTAGCGCACTAATTTATTATATAATTTAAATACATTGCGTAAGTTAATTACGCTTCCAAGGATTTAGTAATCACCTCAACTTTTACCAATGACATAGAAACAAAAAATAAAGTTTTTGTTTCTATCAATGAGATAGGGATCCATACATGTATATTATACTCAGATGTAAAATGTATTAAAAAAACCAACAATAAAATTTCATTATCCTATATTTAACTCCTAACCGTTAATTATATAGATGCTTAAAATAAAATCAATAAGATATACCATAATATAATTTGTTAATATCAATATCAATATGAAATTTTAAAAGAAAACCTTCACACATTTCATTAATATCAATTCCCTTTCTATATCAATAATTAAAATAATTCTTTAGTATAAAAATTATAATTATAACCCTTTTCTAATGATTGACACAACATAATCATTAATGATACATTAATATACTTTGTTGATGTCAATCTTAACTAAATATAAGACATTTAATAATAATTACTAGAATAAAACTTTTAACTCAAATCATCTTCTTTTGTAAAGTAACCACCATTTCTTATATGATACCCTAAATGTATTTTTATATAACAAGTGTATCTTAATACAATATGGAGAAGTTATTAAAATACAATTGACTTCTACGTTACCATTAAGGAAGGGAGACTAATTTAATCAATTCTAAAATACGTTATCTGACTTTTACTTTTACGGGTTTTTTTTTTCCCAGAAAAATTTCTCTTTATATTAAATGAGTAATATAAACTGGTCTGTACATTGAACCCAGAAAAATGGAATAAACACAGGAGATGTGTTCCCCTTTCAAGTGCAAATCAAGGGGGATCTAATAGTCAGAAATCAAGTGCAGCAAGGTACCAATCTGTCATATGTTGAATGAGAAGTACATAAAAATAAGTGTAACCAAGAGGCACAATAGCAACCTAATACTCAGGTACTGAATTGATCAATTCTACAAATGAGAATAAGTAAAGATCAAAATCTAATAAATTTCTAGTGTACGAAGAGGACCCTCATGTTCCTCAACGCATTGAAAGTAATAGATTTTTCCAGGATCTTTTAGAAGAACCTGCTTTGAAAGTCTGTCCACCACTTCATTTTTTTCTCTATAGACATGTGTAAAGGAGATAGGTTGGAAGAGGCCAATAATGTTTCTTATTCTAAGTTTCCAGCATTCTAAGTTGACCACTTGGAGACAACCCTTTTCCTTTAACCAATAAATAATGATCTTGGAGTCGCCCTGAACTAGGATTGAATAAATGGATAATCGGGAGGCAAGCGTGAGAAGATCCTAGACTCCCAACAGTTTCGCTCTATTATTTGTCCCTTGGCCACAATTGAAATACCATTTGTAACTACAATGTCGATTCAACATTATAATACCTCCTGCACCACTGTTCTGGCCCGAAGACTTAGCTGCACCATCAAACCAGGCAATCAGACCACTCTAGTTGTGGCTGGGATGTCCCTTTTTCCGATTTATGCTTCTCGGAATCTCTTTATAATCATGCAGGGCAGTTGTGACACGATAGACTACCCGCTTTAAGGAAGGTTGTTGGTCATCGAATAACGCTGAATTTCTTTCCTGCCACACAAACCAGCATATGAAAGCTGGTAGTGTTGTAAGTGTTTTGTTTTGTTTGTGCCAGGAAATGAGACAATCTTCAAGACTAGTACCCGACCAAATGAGACAATCTTCAAGACTAGTACCCGACCATGACCAAGTAAAACAAGGGAAATGGAGAAATTGTATTCTGTTCCAAATCACCGCAGTGAATGCACAATCGACTAGTAGATGGTGAGTCATTTCATAGTTTTTTTTGCAAAGGATACAAAAGCCTGGTCTTGTGAAGCCTCTACGCTGGAGTACCTCCCACGTGATGATTTTATTTGCAACAACAAGCCAAAAGAAGATTTTGATTTTTAGTGGGCAGGCCCATGACCAGAGAGCCTTTTTCCAGCCACTGATTGTATGTGTCCATTTCATTTTTTCCACCGCCATATAATTTTTTTTAACCCAGGTAGTTCCATACTGGTCTCCACCTGTCCATATTAAAGTGTCTAGCCAATCATGTAACTGAACGCTTGAGTTGATGAAGCCGCGTCTAAATAATTCCCATTCCATCATATTTTTTCCAAAAAGGTTTAAAGCCGCTCCAGAGAGCCAAAAAGATGTAGATGAGCCCGATCGGTTGTTTTCAGCAGCTTGATAGAGGTGATATATCCCTAGATAGTTGATAAGTCTGATAAGATCATCCGATAAGATAACAGATTCGCCCATGCCCAGAATGCAGTCACGTCCCACCATAATGTTATGCCCTGAGCTAGGTCTCCAGGCAATCCAATGGAGGATTATGTGGGCAGATTTTAATAGGTGTAACTAGGACTGTGACCCTTTGGCTCTATTGAAGCTAAAGAAACAGAGCCAATTGTCAACTGAGCAGGATGGAAAATATTTAGATTTGAGAACTCGGTGCCAGAGGCTGTCATGCATTAAAGCTCTCCAGAGAATTTTGGCTGCCAAAGCTATGCCAAAACAAGGGATTTAGGGAAGGCAATGTGAGTCCAGTTAGAAAGATGGATTTTTTTCTTATTTTTACCGCCAGACCAAAGGAATCTGAAAGTGAGTTGGCATATTCTATGAAGAATAGTGGTGGGAATGGTTGATAAATCCATCCAATACACAGATTGGCTCTCAATGACTGCTTTGATCAAGACAAGACGACCCCCAATGGTCAAGCCTCGGTTACACCAGAGTCTTAATCTCTTATCATATTTTTCTAAGAGGCATAACCAGTCCTTTGTCTTGTATCACCCCATCTTCAAAAAGTATCCAAGATACATAAAAACTTTCTCCAGATCTTGAAATTGGAAATGAAATAGTTCTTTAAAGCCATCAAGTACCTATTGGTTGAAACCAAAATGTAGGAGTGTTGTTTTATGGGCATTAATATGGAGGCCCGTAGCACTGTAGAAAAGATGCAAAACAATGTTGATCTCCTTCCATTCTTCTATGGAAGCTTTAGTCATGATTAAAATATCGTCAGAAAATAAAAGGTGAAAAATATGGATATATCTGGAAACTTTGATACCTATCAGAAGTCCTTCATCTTGTTTGTGTTTGAGAGCCAAGCTCAATCCTTCCATAACCAAAACAAATAATAAAGGCGAGAGGGGGAAGCCCTGCCTGAGACCCCTTTCACAGTGAAAGAAATCTGATGGCTCACCATTTATCAAAACAACAAAAGTCGTCGAAGTGATACAACCCATGATTGAGTTGGTTGTCGGAATACCAATACCACTCTATAATAATACAAGTCTGAGAAAATCCCAATTGATAGTGTCATAGTCTCTTTTTAAGGAGATTTTAAGGATGAGTGCCTGCAGTCTTTTTTCTCTGATGTTGTGTAGACACTCTTGAGTTGTTCCTATCGCATCAGTGATTTGTCTTCCTTTTAAGAAGCCAAATTGTTCCTCGGCAAGAGAACGAGAAAAATCGGACGAATTCTTGTGGCAAGTATTTTAGTAATGATTTTGTAGCTGAGATTGTAAAGAGAAATCGATCGAAAATCCCCGAAGGTGTCTAGGCCATTCACCTTTGGAATCAATGCAATAAAGTTGAATTAAGTGATCTAATGACCACTCCTTTAAGACGAGATTCTTCAATGGATGATAGGAGGTCATCTGCAAATAGATCAAAAAATGAAATGTAGAACTCCACTATCCACTCGTCAGGACCCGAACATTTTTCTTTGGTCATACCATTTAGTGCCTCAAATATTTGTTCTTTTGTAACAACTGATTCTAGTAGGAAGATGTCTTCTGCCATAAACAAGTTGGGGTACAATCTCACTAAGTTGATTTGTTAAACTATCGTGTTTTGTTATGGTGCTTTGAAAAAGGAGGAAAAGTGTTGCTTTGCTTACATTTTGATGGCATCTTGACCGAGGTGTGACTGGCCTTCGTCGTCAAGAATTTCCCATGGGTGATTTTTGTTGCATCTATGGCTGGCAAAATTATGGAAAAAAATTGCGTTTTTATTGCTAGATTTTATCCACGTGGCCCTTCTTTTCATATGCCAATGTTCTTCATCCTCCAACAAAAGTTTATTACGCTCAGGTTCACAGAGTTTTAATTTTTTTTCCAGATCAGAAGTTGGACTGGTGTGGAGGCTTAATTTTAAGAGTTCAACAAACTCAGCTTCAAGAGAAACCAAGTTACGGCTTTCCAACTGTTTCTTTTTTGTGATTCAGGTCTTCACTTGAGATTTTAAGTAACTGAGTTTGGCAGTCAACCTATGTTGAGCACCATCTTCGTTTGTAACCTAAGGTGAAACCCAAATGGAGCGCACTATATCACAAAAAGACTCTTCACCCAAATGAGTTGCATTAAATTTGAAAGGGTAAGTAAATTTGTTGTGGACAAAAGCCAATTGAAAGAGGATCGGAGCATGGTCCGAGAAAAAAGGATCTATATCGAACATAATCAGTCATAAGTGTTTCTGAGATAAAAAATCTATCGAAGCGTTTTGGTATGCTTTGATTCCCTTGTCTGCCATTGCGCCAAGTGGGCACCCGATCGGCCGGTTGGATATCTACTAGTTGATTATTGGTGAAGAGGTTCGAGAAGAATCCTCCCAGGGGATCATTAGCCGTAGAAACACCCCAAATTTTCTCATTTCCGATGGTAAAATTGAGATCCCCCGCCAGAATGAGAGAGTCTGAGTTAAGCAGTCCGTTGGCTTGAACGCGATTCCAAAATGCTCTGCGGTCAGAACAAGGCCCGTAAGAGTTGATGAGCGAGAGTTTTTTATTATTGGGAAGATGTAAACCTGTGAGAAGGATTCCACCTACACACATAAATGCTTCAAGTTCAAATATGTGTGGATTTCAAGCAACGAGAAGTCCTCCCGACTTCCCCATAGAGCTGAGAGCGCAGACCATCCAGGAGGGACAGAGAGAAAAAATAATTTTTCGTTCTTTTTCTTCATCCACCAACGTTTCTTGGAGAAAGATGATGTCGGGCTTGTTAATGTCAAGGAGTCTGCGCAAAGTAGGCAGTTTATGGGGCCCTCCCACCCCTCTGATGTTAAGTGAGAGGAGGATCATGATTTTTCTCTGGCTTGGGATTTCATGCCTCTAAGCGCCCCTGTATCAGAAGTTGAAGCTGAGTGCAGATTGGTAGAGGAAGAAATTAGTCCTACCTTCTTTCGAGCACTACGGGTTTTAATCGGGGAGATCTCCATTCCCAAGCCATGAGACCAGGCTAGATGATTCTCCTGGAGGATTCCTGAAGCAGGTGAGGGTTGTGAGGGAAGGAAAGAGGTAGTCCCCTGTAGTGCCTCCAAGCCCCAATAAGTCAGAATAGGGATGAGATCGAAAGAATTGGGATAGGAAGG
>JZKD02S1253582.1:209841-225096 GCA_000966675.3 Picea glauca
GGGGGGGGGGGAACCCTATGTGAAATGGTTGAAGTCTGTTGTTGGACATCAATGTCCCAAAATGAGGGAAGAATATTTGGATTTTCTGAGTCAGTGTGGAAGGGTTCTAGGGAAGTATTCACTGCCAGAGGTTCAATGGTATCCTAAGAGGTGATGGATAAAGGAGGAGTATTTGAGGGGGAAGAAGGGTGTAAGAATTTTTTCAATGGAGAAGGTTGTCGAGTAGCACAAGTAGGGGCAGAGGGAGTTTCTTCTGTAGTAGGGAATTGTAAACTAATTGAGTTAAGTTCAGAGGTGAAGGTGGAGAGTGCAGAGGTGTTCACATGATGCAGATTAGTAGAATTTTCTAAAAAATCCCTTTCCCAGAGAGAGAGCTTAGAAAAAAGAGTAGGGCAGTACGATATCAGATTACCAACAAGTGATCCCATGGAATCGTCAAGTGGAATTTCTCTTATATCTCCTGGAGTAGCAGTCAGGCCAACATTCTCCTCTTCACTCATATAGGTAGTAGTGAGTGGATCATCCATAGAGTCCTCAGGTTTGCCAAAGATTGTCCCCTTTGTATAGTCATTTATGAGATTGCCCATCTTCCGACACTGTGAACATCAGAAGGGGATCCCCAGGTAGTTGAGGCGTTGGATCATTACTTGCCCACGCCACTCAAGTTCTAGATCCTCCATTAACCCTACATGAATTTCAATCTCAGCTAAGACTCTGGCCATTCGTTTGTCACGTGAGTTGAGGCACTGTTAATCAAATTTCAAGAAGCAGACAAGAAGATTACCAATCGCCTTCAAAGATGGCTTGTTCCATAGGTTAAGAGGAAGACCGGGTAGCAGGACCCAAATGTGGTGTAGGATGAAGTATTCAGTGGCTGGGTTAAAGCCTATGTGCCACCTCTTTAACATGATACTACCTCCTTCAAATTCCCAAAATATGGAGAGAATAAGTTCAACATATTCTGGAGAGTTGAAGACTAAACCAAACCAACCGAAATTGAGAGTCTAGTGCTTCGACAGATAGCCCAGGATGGAAAACAAGTGGGTCTGCATCTAGTCTTTGAATGTGGTAGAGAACCTATACTTGTAGGCAAACCGTCCAACTAAAGCACAGAGTGATAGTTGACATGTTTCCTCCAACCCGACATCCATCCCAATCGTCAGTCTTCTCCTTTGTTTCTTCGGCTTCCAGATCTCACTTGAGGTCTTGTTTCTTATAGATTTTGAGTTGTGAAATGTAGGAGAGTGTAGTGCCGAAATATGAGTAGTCTCAGGAAGACTCTGTCGAGAACTTGTACCCAGTCTATTGTTGGAAGGAAAAATGTAGGTGCAAGTCTTGTGAGAGTTAGTAACAGGAGTCGGGTGACCCTTTGAGTGAAGAACCGGGCCTGCAGAGTCAGAAAGGTTATCGTTCTTTTTATCCACCCTAGAGGAAGCCAAGTAGGAAGGCATAGAAGACTTAGTTGTAGTATTTTGTGGAAAAATACCAAGTGGAACTCCGCCATTGTCTTTTCCTAGATTGCCAATGAGATGGTTGAGTTGATCACTCTCCCAAACGACCTTGTTTGTGGTACCTGAAAGAAAACTGGGAGTTCCATACATTATTTATAATGTTCCCACCAAACAGATAAGAAGAAAAAAAGTAAGGAACCTGGCAATATCAAAGTGAGGGTCCGGTGGATCGAGTAGTTGAAAAAGGAGAGAAGAAAACACCAAAAGAAGGTGGGGCCCCGAACAGGGCTTCTGAGAAAACAACAAAAAGTTCTTGCCAGAATGTCAGGGAAAAAATCACTCTTGAGTAGAGGCTACAAAAGTGACTGCCAGTGAATACCGAGTACTAAACAAAGTAATCTGCCATGAAGATCAGAGTTCAAGTTCAAAAAATGTTTAAAGATAGAATCTCGTCTAAAATTTTTGTACACCAACACCTTCTTGCCAACGCCTTCTCTCCAAAGCTCCCATCTTTTTTTAGGTTTCACACTTTCTCTATCCTATGTTACCATTAAGGAAGGGAGAATATTGATATAACCTTCAGGAACCTATACATACCATGGAAGGAAATAAGCAAACACTGCAGCAAGGGTACGAACACAGAGTTCATACCAAAATTAACAACTTATATACACAGGTTCATAAATAGTTAATAGATTCAGATTTTATTTAGAAAGGATTTAGGGAAAGTAACATTTGAATTCATCATTCTTAAGCATTAAATGAAATGGATAAACAAGAAATTGTTCCTCCTCACCCCAAAGTTTGATTACAAGATGAGTTATGAATTTTTCAGAGATTTGATGCTTACTAACTCATTTCCAAATCTTGTATGCAACTTTACTAATCAAATTTTTGAAATTCATAAAAACTAATCAATATTTCTACAACAATTCTGGAATAAATTTCAATCTTATAATAATGTCCCGACAACAGTTCCACATGTGTGTGCATTACAAAATATAATATTTCTCCTCCAATTGGATTTAATAACCATACAAAATTATTCTTATTGACAATTCAAGTAACTAAAATATAAAATACCGTAAATAGAAGTTTTACTGATATTCGATCTCGATCTTCAACTGGTAATTTACGCCATGTCCCTTAGCTTTCTAATCAAACAACGTCACTGATACCTCCCAACCAATGCTAGGGGTACTCTTCTTCCCCCTTAGCTCCCCGAGCCGCAAAGGGGTCACACATAGAGTTTCAGATCCAGAAATTAGCTCAAGCTTGCCCTCAGAAGGAAAGGCTTCCACCTCTTGCACAAGCTTGCAGCCCAACTCACACAAGTAAACTTAGTGAATATAAATTTTAACAACAATTCATTCATCCAACAATAGGGTGTTTTCCTCCTACTTCTCCATTATTTTTATAAGAAATTTTTCTTTGACACTTGTCATCTCATGCATAATTAAATAATTTTTAATAATCAAATTGGAGATTATTCACCCTCAACACTTGTCACAATTCCCCCAAGTTGCACATGTTTATTACTTTTTAATTTAGAATAATTATGCATTTTCCCTCACACCCACAATTAGTTCCTAGATTTTCTCCTAGTTGTACCTTAGTTCCCCAATTTCTCTTTTATTGTGTCTCCTAACTAATTTACAATTGGAGTTTGATTATGACTCTTTTCTTAGTTAATATTTAGAGTTTGATTGACTTAGGATTATAACTCTATGTTGATAACTCATTCTCTCATGAATACAATTTAGTTTAATTAAAATTCCTCTTTATTAATTTCATGCACACATTGTGCACATGTCTAAATTTTTATTATATTTCTCCCTTTACTAGTTTTTATTAGTCTAAATTCCCTTAACTCATTTCTATAACTTGTTTAGGCATAAAAATTTAAACTTAGGTTTTTTTTTTGTTCCCTTTCATAAATTAATATAAAATTATCTAATTTCATATCCTATTTTCTACCAGTCCTAAGTATTTATTTTATTCTCTAAGTTCTTCTATATTTTTATTAACTCATAAATTAATCCTGCGACGTGCCCTTTAATATGCACCTCCGTGCTCCAAGGGTGTTACTCGCCAATTGAATTAGTTTGGAAGTTTTATGACGCTTGGAGTCAATACTCCACTTGTTGAACTTGTGTGAGACTAAGGGCTTACAGAGGAATAATTAATATGCCTTATTTCACACCCCTCATAATTCCTCGTGAGTGATTGTCTCAATCTTCCCTCATGGCATCATGAACCTCTCATAACAAGGTAGTTGTTAACCTTCGGTTAATATCACGGTGAGAGTGCTAGTAGGTTGTGACATAGATGTTGCCACACCTCTCCCTCATCCATATGATATCTATGTATGAACCCTTTACTCCATATGTGAGTCATATTAGCAAGCATTGCCATGCCTGCATCCACTGACAAAGATAATATTAATAACTCATATACATGAAATCCATATCTGAAATCATCCTATAACACATGCATAATAATCAAGTACCCATAACCAAAGTCAATAGTCCACTCCCTGACTCAATTCGGAGTCCAAGGAAGTTTGTCGATGCCATTAGCATCCTCATCATGTCACATTTCTTGTACACTCAGGAAACTCATCATAATACATGTCAATGATATACATCAATATTAATAACATATCAATTCCAATACTCAATCATAGCTTAAACTCATAAACCAAAATAGATAATCATAATGTACCATGTTTTAACCGGATCACTTGTTTGCAAGTGTTCTCAAAGAATAAATTAGTAGTATGAAATGTGACTAGTGGAACTGGATGTTACACTTAGCCTATCTGCATCAACCTTTTGAGATTGAGACTAATGCCTCAGACTATGTCGTGGGCACAGTTCTCACTCAACATGGGCATCCAGTGGCATATCACAGTGAGACACTATCAGATGTCGTCTGTAATTACCTAACCACCTATGACAAAGAAATGTATTCCATTGTACAAGCCTACTGGCAATGGAAGCACTACATTCTCGGGAAGGAGACAATCATCCACACTGATCACAAGCCTCTGCAGTTCATGCAGACACAAGAAAAATTGCAGAACGACTACCATCAAAAGTGGTCCACATACTTGCAACATTTCCATATTAACATCAAATATAAGATAGAGAGCACCAATCATGTCGCTGACTACCTCAGTCGACCTCCATTTGCAGCCTTAACCACGGTGCTCCACTCCTTTGGCCATGAGGCATCCGAGTGGCCCCAACTATACAAGAGTGATCCTAACATCGCTACCACTTACCAGATGTTAGGCACATGTGTAACTGTCACTAGATTTCATCTTCAGGACGGATTGTTATGCCGTCTAGGCCACCTCTGTGTTCCTTCAAGTGAGCGTGTGAAGATGATTTGGGAAGCTCACTACGGTCATATGATAAGACATTTTGTCATGTAAAATATCGTGGTAGTACTATAGAATAATTTATTTTGGCCGAAACGGTGCTAGGATGTCAGCAAGTATATCAGGTCATGCACTTCCTCCGCCATTTCCAAACAAACCACTAAGAAGCAAGGCATGTACACCCCTCTTCCTACTCCCAATAGACCATGGGAATCCATATCGATGGACTACAAGTCAGGGCTTCCTTCAACCAAGTAGGGAAATGGATGTGCTTTTGTAGTGGTTGATCAATTTTCTAAGATGGCAATTATAACAACCATAAAGAAGAATATCACAACGGAGTCCACTGCCAAGCTATTATTTGAACGGGTGTGGGTACACTTCAGGATACCACAAACCATCATATCAGATCAGGATAGTAGGTTCATAAGAATTCTGCTCCATCCTCTGGTAACTTTTGGACACCAAGCTCACCAAATCCACCCACAAATTGATGGCCAGACAGAGGTCATCAACATAATGATCGCGCATATCTTGTGCATGTGCAAATCCAAACATCCACACACATGGGATGAGAGTCTCCCCTATGTTCAACACATCTATAATGGAGCCCTTCATTGCTTGACTGACCATAGTACCTTTCAGGTGGGGTTGGGATTTCAACCATTGGGTCCCATTGATGTTGCATTGCCCTTGCATCCACACATGCATAATCATCCCATGCTCAATCTAAGGCTGACAAAGCCACCAAGTTTGTTGAACGGATTCAACACATCCAACAATAAGTCCATGATATTTTACAAAAAGCCAATGCTAAGTACAAACAACGCCATGATCAACATCGGGTGTCACACAAGTTTCAAGTGGGAGACAAGGTATGGTTGTATTTGCAGAAAGAGCACCTTATAGGACCCCATCAGAAGCTTCATCCACTTTGCTATGGACCTTACACCATCACCAAGGTTGTGGGTGATAATTCTTTTGAGCTAAGTATTCCCCCCTTCCTTGGCCTGCACCGAGTGTTTAATGTGGACCTCCTTCAACCATATTTCCCACCATTATTGGACACATCGTAGATTGTAGAGAAGTTGACACTAACAGTTATCAACCTTAACTTCATGGAATAGGTATCCATTGATCATATCATGGACACTCAGATTAAGGGAAATTGCCAACAGAGGATCCAAATTTATCGGGTTGTTAGATCAGGGTAACTCCTTCACCAAGGCAAGTGGCTCACCCGAGGTTAATATTAGCAGAAGTTTCTCCATCTTATGGGGGAACTCAACGCAATGGATACCATTTCTTCCTAAGGGGGAAGGATTGATTTAGTTGGATATTGATGGCCACCCACCTATTCCACTAGATCAAAGAACAATTTTCATTTTGGCAATTGTTTTACAGTTTTTTTGGTCTCAAACTTTCGGGGCCATTTTAAGGCCCTAAATGATGTTTTTGGGGCTCAACAACGCCCATGATGTATCCAAGGGAATATTCTAGGTCGAACGAAATATCTAATCCTCGGTTACACCTTTCCAATGGTGTATTGAGCACCCCAAACATATATCTTATGCAAAATTTACACCCTCGGGAAGTTGACATATCAACTACCCCCATCGGGGCCCACAAACCTTTTGAAATTTCATCTCTTGGGGTTAGGGTTTTGGATGTCTATGGTTTTCTCATTTATGTTTTATGTCAAAAGTTCCTTTGGAGCCTCATTGTACTCATCTTGTTGTGAATGAGCATAGTCGTCACATCTCTTCTCAAATATAATTTTCCACCATTTGAGCAAGTTTGTTTTAGTCTACATTTTTTAGTTTCAACAAGTTCTCTTTATTAATAAAATTCAAGTTGTATTATATCTCTATGTTTCTTTGCTATACATCTATATTTCATTTTGTTCCATTTATAAATCCAGATCAATTTCATAAACTATTTGTACATATTTTACTACTATGCTCAAGATTTTAGACAAAATAGTGTCCATTATCTATCATAATGGGCCTATAATGCACCAACCTTTATTTCCCTACAACACAAAATATTTATAGTATTAAATGGTTGTTATAACACTATTTTTTCTTTTTTTCTTAGGAAGGAAATTATGCTCTTATACCAAATAAAACACTTTTGGTCTCCATTAGAAGGCACATTAGAAGGCATCAAACATACATCCCAAAAGTCTATCACACAACAACAACACCCATTAAACGCTATAGAAAAAATCCATCCACAACTAAAGAACAATAAGCATGCAATAAAATCCTGGAAAAATAAGCATGCAACATATGCATAACTAGACAAACAACACTAGCTTCCTAGCCTAGGAAATTAAGTTGATATGAAGATATTATGTGAATAGAAGCACAATAACAATAACACTTTCCAAACACCAAACAACAATTTTCTGATTGTATATTATTTTAATAGTTAAAAAAACAAGATAATATTTTGAGGCCATAGGCTATTTTGCAAAAAAAATGTTGGATTACTGAGAGGGGGGGGTGAATCAGTAATGAACAATTATAGTACTTTTAACCACAGTTTATTCTTCAACAATATTCAATAGCTTATCATTAGCATTCAATATATCATCAACAGTATAATCATAAACAACATCACATCACAATAGATACGCAGTACACCAGAATTTACATGGAAACCCAAAAGGGAGAAAACCACATAATGATTTTCTTATATATCAAAAGAATACATTCATTGGAAGCACCAACTTTCGATTCTCCAGCTACAACTAGAAGGAGGCTCCAACCCCCTATTCTTAGGCTCCAACCTAAAGGAGTCTACAATTCCCTGATTCTTTGGCTCCAACCAGAAGGAGGCTACAACCCCCTAGGTTCTCTAGCTACAACCACCTTTCCTTGCCATGTCTTGTCACCCTGAAATAAAAATGTAGACCAAATGTCACATACTCTGCCACTGTCACTACCACAAACTCTGTCATTGTCACAACTCTATCATTATCATTGTCAATGTCTCATTAACATGTATCTGATCATCAACCAACTAAACCTATACCATACCATGCATCAAG
Organism: Picea glauca; assembly: GCA_000966675.3. Taxonomy (NCBI): domain Eukaryota; kingdom Viridiplantae; phylum Streptophyta; class Pinopsida; order Pinales; family Pinaceae; genus Picea; species Picea glauca. Next base: position 217,733 of record JZKD02S1253582.1, read on the forward strand.
GGTATACCAACATACATACTATCTCATTCATCAATCATGAACCAAAATATACATCAGCAACGAGTAGTGAATCATGAACCAGAGCATCAACCATGTACAACCTATGCCATATACCATACCATCAACCATATGCATATCTATACCATGTCATCAATGAAACATATCAAAGACCATATGCATGTCCCTCATGCATATGTCACCATAAAACATGAATAGCCCTCAACCATGTACAAGCAACTCAAGGATGTGAACTATAAGAACCATATCAATGTTGTACCATACATAAGAGTGTTTCTTACTCAAACAACTAACTAGCATATACCATATCCAAGTACAATACCAACCATACCAAGAATGCCTCAAGCATTCACAACATCATAAGCAAATATAATCATCAAAACAAACTAATGACCATACCAAAACTTCTGTAGCTGATCTGAACATGTAGAATGTTGACTTGTGAACTTGCTTTCAGACTCTAGAGACCCGATACCAACATCTGTTCAAACTTTCATGATATTTTCATATGTACGTGACTTTGTCTTCTACAACCCATGTATATACGCTCTTTCCCCCACTGCATCTCGCATACTTATGCTCCCTTACAGGCCTGCGTATATACCTCAGAATCTAGGGTTTTGTTGTAACTCCGAGATTTTTGTCATCGATCCTTCTTTGCTACTTCATAAAAATATGCTACAACCTTATCAAAATATCACTAGATCACAAGAAACATAAGCAATGAAATAAGTGTGTGAGTTTACTTATGAATGACTCCTTGAGATGCTTGTATACTTGTACTAGGTAACTCCTTTCCTTATTTTAGGTCTTCTAGGGTTTTCTTGTTACAACTTTACCCCTTTGACTAATACTTATAGTAAACTAGGGGCTTTGTGTCCACTCTTCGAGGCTTCCAAATTTAAAGGGCAATATCTCCCTAACCAGGAGGAACCACGTGGCGTTCCGCATATCACCAAAAATGACACGATGAGTAATATCCATCTATGAGGGTATTTACTGTATTCACACTGTCCTTTCTATCCATATTATTCATTCAAATTCGGGTACCAAAACCACACCATCGGGGCTACCAAAATTCTTCAAGGGTTGACATCAATGAAAACCAATTATCCAACAATCTCCCCCATTGGAATTGATGGAAACACTTAGGCATGGAAATCCTTATGCTCATGCTCCCCCTATGACCATTTCTCCCCCTGACTGCATGCCTCTATCTCTCCATGCCTTGATATTTATCTCTCCCCCTTTGAAATCAATGGAAAAGGGTACTTCTCATCTGAGGATGCTCCCCCTATCTACAAGACTCTTCTAACTCTACAGACGTTTCTCTTCATGGTGCTTCCTTGTGTAATTCCTTGAAGTATATATGAAAAGAATTCAAGAAGTTTCATTACTTTAAATTCTTCAATACTTATGTTTCTCTCCCCTTATACAGTTAATCTTGATGCTGAGTGGATCAATGTGGGGCAGAAACTACTCCAAGTTTCTGTCAAAGATACTCGAAAGGTTCCCTTGCAAGCGGTTTGGTGAATATATCTGCAATCTACTCCTTTATCCCGACATACTCTAGCTTGATGTTCTTCTCTGTAGACTTTTCCTTTAAGAAGTGATACTTGATCAGAATGTGCTTCATCTTAGAGTGCATCACTGGATTCTTTGAAATAATAATGGTGCTAGTGTTTTCATAAAGTATTGAGATGGGCTCATCATACTTTACTTGCATATCTTGCAAAATCCGCTTCATCCAAAGAACCTAGGTACAATATGTCGATGCTACAATGTATTCTGCCTCTGCTGTCAACAAAGATATTGATGATTGTTTCTTTCTTAATCATGATACCAGGCACTCACCCAAGTAGAAATTTTCTCCACTTGTACTTCTTCTATCATGAATGCAACCTGCCCAATCTGCATCTATGTAGTCAACAAGATATAGATCCTTCCCTTTTGGATAACATAGTCCAAAATATTTTGTACCTTTGAGGTATCTGAATATCCACTTCACTACCATAACATGTGATTCCTTTGGTACTTCTTGAAACTTTGCAACCTGTCCAATTTCCTACATCACGTCTGGTCTACGAGTTGTCATATAAAGTAGGCTACCAATCATCAACATGTACTATCTCTGATCTGCATCCTTGGAATCATCATCCTTGCTCAACTTGCAACTTGTCTGCATAGAAGTATTGACTAGTTTGCAATCTATCATTCCAAACTTCTTCAATATTTCTCTAATATACTTTTTATGAGAGAAGATGATACCTTTGTTGCTCTAACATATCTGTAGTCCCAAAAATAAGGTTAACTCACCAAGCAAGGACATCCCAAAATTGTATTGCATGTCTTTGGAAAACTTTTGACCCATCCTGTCATCATCACTTCTAAAGATAATGTCATCTACATATTACTTCAATAATAAATATATTGTCTTGATCCACCTTTATGTATAGATTGTTTTCTTCATTTCCTTTCCTGAACCCTTTTTGTTGTAAATATTTGTCCAGTCTCGAATACTATGCTCTGGGGGCTTGTTTGAGACCATATAAATCCTTCTTCAATCTGCAAACATAAATTTCCTTCTCTGATAACTGAAATCATTTTGGTTGCTCAATGTAGACTTCTTCCTCTAGATATCCATTTAGGAATGCTTATTTCATGTCCATCTTATACACTTTAATATTATTGGAGCATGCATAAGCTAGTATAAGTTTGATTTCTTCCATCTTGGAAAATGGGGAAAACGTCTCTTCAAAATCTATACCTTCAACTTGAGAGTATCCTTTGTATACCAATCTTGATTTGTTCCTGATAACATGTCCATCCTCATTCAATTTTTTTATGAAGACCCACTTTGTACCGATGAAATTCTTGTTCTTTGGTCTTGGAACCAGTTCACATGTGTCATTCTTCTCTATCTGATCTAAATTTGCATCCCTGGTCTTGAACTAGTGTTCATATTTGTTGGCTTCTTCAAAACTACTTGGTTCAATTGTATAAAATAGTACTAGATGTTGATGTTCTGGTGAACAAATTATTCTTCTGGTTTCAACTCCTTCATATTTATTTCCAATAATTTGATCCGATGGATGATTGTTTTGCACTCGTCTGTTGGGTGTCTTTGGAGGTACTTGAATATCCTATTGTTCTTTCTTTGCTTCTGGTTGTTCTTCTTCTTCATTTGATTCTTCATCTACTTCTTCTTATTTCAAATCTTCTTCCCGATCCTGTTCCACTGAATCTTTTCTACTTTCTTTTATCTTTCGACCATTTGTCTCATCAACTGTCACATTTATGCTTTCCACTATTTTGTTGAGTCTCAAATTGAAACATTTGTATGATTTCCTTTTGCTTGAGTACCAACCTGTTGACGGGAGAAAATGAACGCTCGCCAGCTGGAAGAGTGGATTCGGTCCGGGGTTGTCTAAATAACCCAAGCCATTTGGAATGATCCACCCTGACGGGTTTAGCGGCTCCGTTGGCCGATCTAAGTCCTAGGAAAACGAAAGAAAACTAACTAAAGGAACTAATCTAAATGAAAACAATAATTAAAACAAACTAATAAACAAATCTGAAGTACATATATACAGTCTATTACCTAAACTATACAACAATAATTCTATAAAACTAAATGTTCAATTATCAACAGAATCAGATCCAATTACAAATATACAATATTTACAGATAACAGATTTAAATGAAAACCTGCAAAAATCATTTGTAAACTGTCCTAAGACAACAAAACTATTGTTTTTTATTTTTATTATAATTTTGTGAGAAAGAAATTAAATAAAAACTATCTAAGCTAAGAAACTAAAATAATAACTCTAACTATAAATTTGAACGATATATATATCTATCTAAACTACTTAAATAACACTAATAAATTAACTATTAAATAACAAATGGCAAACTGACCTGAAGTAACGCTTCAGGTTTGTCCTGCACACAATAGTTGATTCAGCTGTTCGGTGGGAGGAAACCCGAACCAGATTCTCCACAAGCTTCTCGTAAATAGGAAGCTACAGTGCTCTTTGAATATAAATGACAGGGAAAACAAGACATAAAAAAGGACAACAATCTTATAATTTACAAATCATCGCAGTTAGATAAATCCCTGTGCAAGATTTGTACAGAATAGTTCAATTAACGAAGAAGATAAACCTTTATTCATTAAATTGAAACAAAGTAAATGTTGTACTTTTACAATAAGAGAGATCAGATATGAATAAAACATAAACCAAATCACATCAACCTGCAACGAATTACGATAGCTAAAGCAGTTGATAATTAATTGCAAATTGATACGAAGAAAACTTGAAATAAAAGTTTGATATATTGAAAGCTAAAGCTATTACAAGACATCAACTTTCATCCTAGCTTGTATCATAAATCCATAGTCTAGTTCTCCCCACAATCGATCATTGGTTCATTACAAAAATAACTGAGTTTATAAATACCACAGGGTAAAACATCCCTGTGGGAATTATCAAAAATAGTTTACAAAAAATCTGGGGATAATATCCCAAGTCTTTATTCATGACTCAAGCTAACAACCTATAACAAAACTATATCTAGAAAATATCTCCTAAACTGCCACATCATGCCCAATTGATCATTGAAATTCGTATGCACCTGAAAGTGGACAAGAATAGACAAGTTTAGATGATATTTTATTTGTAAAACTAACAAAAAAATCTAAATTTTAAGACTAGCTACAGAATCTTGTGATTCTGTAGCTGGTCTAATTTGAAAAACATAATTGTTTCAAATCAATCCAGAACTAACAGAATTATATTCAAACTATTAAACAAATATTTGATTACTAATTGAAAACCAAACGAATCATTCAAACCAAAACTTCTATGCTAATTGAGAGCAAACGAAATCATGTTTGAATCTATGTCAATCAAAACAGGCTGTAAGCGATCAAGTAAATTTTTCATGCAATAGTTTATGTCGACTCAGCATTTAACAAAATCGTTGTCGAATCAAAACGAAATTAACAAGATCGTTCAAATCCCAACTAACATAGCCGTATCAAATCTAACTTTGAATTCATCGCATTATGCATACGACTGTGCTAATTTAGACGTACATAATCATTTCAGGATCGAACCAAAAGAGATGGATCGAAGTAATTCAGGGCTGACACAATCGTTTTCAAAATCGTATCAAACAAAACATAGCTACATGATTTTAGCAAACACATCTTTTGTATAGGTCGAATGCAATGATAATCCAAACGAAAATATTTATTCAAAACGAAACATAATCGTTTATGGTAAATCGAAGTCAACATGATTGTTTTGAATCTATTGAACAAAACCAAATGAAAGCAAACCCAATTAACTATCCTTTATTCAAACATACATAATTGTTTCAAACGCAAACCAAACAGAATCGAAAACAACTCAATCATTTATACTAATCCGAGAACAATAAAATCGCATAACCAAATCGTAGCTGTGTCCGAGTTTAGCAAAACAAATCTTCCATACATGATTTATAACGAAATCATTTATGATAATTCAAAGTCAACATAATTGTTTTGAATCTATTAAAAACAAACAGGGTTAATCGAAAGAAAACCCAATCTTCTATATTAATTCAAGCAAACTCACCGAAATACATACCTGGGAAATAAGAAAACAACTCGGTCATGATAATTTTGAATTGACAAAGTCCGTTGCTGCTTCAACATTTCTGAAGATAATCGAACTGGTGGTTTTTTGTTTCTTCTCGTTGGCTTGTAGCCTGTCGTTCTCCCTCAACAACACTGTCACCCGTTACTCTAATGATTTGATCTTAGATTGCAACAGGGGGACATCGGTGTAATAACGTTCAAGCTAGGAATTGCAATGGGTACATGGTGATTGATCGGGCTTTGGCATCGCAGGCGAGGGTTTGTTCGAGTTACCAGGGGTTTCCTTATGTAGCTTGATTCCCGAAAATTTAGGATCGTTCCTGAGGCACGGAGGTAAGTTAGAAACATAGTCATAGGGTTCCTTAGAGCATAGGCCATGAGAATAAGGGTATTCCTCAGTTAAGAATCCTTCAATTTTGGAGTCCGAGTCCTCGCTCAGCACTATTGGCTTCTGGTCAATGTTTGGCTTGGGTTTATTCCTAGCACATCTCGATATCCATTGAGCATTTTTCTTTCCCCTACTGTTGACAGTAGTATCACCTCTACCTTTCTTCCTCATAGGATTTTTTACGGCCTTAGTATCGTCTTTAGCACATGGGTCGGCCATGGTATCGAGTAGGTCCATGTCGGGGCAATCCGAGGGTTTGACAGGGGGTAGAAGGATATGAAGTGGCACGGCTGGTCCAACCAATGTTTCAGTAACCACAACCTTGTCCACTTAGACAGACTCGGGAGTGGCAAAGCCATTCCTAGATAGGAAGGCTTGCCAACAATCACCACTAAGGCTCAAATGGTGGAGGATAATGAGTTTGATCAAGCAGTGATGGAAAAGGCTGCTATCAGTCTTCTCACACTTGAATCTTTTGGACATCTTGTACAGGCTACGTAAGAGATAATGTGGCATATTCAGAGGGTAGCCTATAAAATTCATCAATAACCAAAGATGATATAGAAATACCAAAACATACCGACCTTCGCAGGTCACAAACTGCTTAATAATTGCCAAAAGATCGTGCCACTTGGGTTTGAGGGTAGTGATAGGCATACCTCTATCACAGGAAACAATCTTCCTTGATGTGAATAGGAGCGGCCATGGCACCTCGTCTACTTTGGAATTTTTAAACCACCTTTGTCCTATAGCAGGTAGTCCTGTAGCAAAGCTTATGAATTCCTCACTTAGCTCGAGCTGTATATCTCTGACCTTAGCCATGCATCCATCGAAGGTGAGGGAGAATTGTTGGGCAACCGAAAGGTTGAAACCCTCAAACCTTTGGACAAACACCAACCAACCACCATTTTCCAAATCCTTACGAGCATTGTCAAACAACAGGAGTGTTTGGCTACCATTTGGCTCTATGTGCACCACAGGTGCCATAGATGGGAGCACACAGTGGGCCACGTGGACGGGCAAGGGTTTGAACAGGGTATTCGTAGGGTCGAATAGCTCACAGACTCCCTGAAATCAACAGAGTTAATCCGGGATAGGATGGAAGGCATTAATGCCCGAATGTGCGAGGGTGGTGGAACTAGATCAATCCCATGCAAAATAGTCATTTCCCAATGTACAATCGACGACGCATATAGTGGTTCAAATCACTATTACAATGTCAATAAAACAACCATTGAAAACTATGATGAGTCGACCCTCGTGTTTGCACAAGCATTAGCATTTGCATGGTTTTAAAATCAAAACAAT